>LGAG01000332.1:254207-287058 GCA_001278395.1 Lerema accius | reverse complement strand
TAAGATGCAATCATTATTTCCATATTTTTTATGTAAACATTGTCATAGAATTTTATTGAATATTGTATTATATTTACTTACGACTTATTATTATCAGTTATTATGGATTTTATGTTTTTTTACTGTTATTATAATACTGTTGTCCTTGTTTGACTTCAGCACAAAACTAGTATACTAGAATGTAGATTCATTTTCTATTAGAATACCTAGAAAAATCTTTATTCCGCTGCTCAAATGCGGGTACGAAAAAGTTTAGCAGCTGTTAGAGAACCTATCGGAAGTTTTACTGTTTGAAAAAGCCTTTATGAATACTTTCTAACTAGAGATCCATTCAACTTCGTGCGCATGCGTTTCGTGATTCAGACGATCGTTATCTTCATCTTTTTATTTATCCGTTACAATAGTTTTCATCTTTTTTTCTTTTAATGCTATCTATCGGTCGCATTATTGCGTTCAGATATCGTGGATTATGTTATTGTTCGAAAGAAATTCGTTCAATTTGTAAATGTATTGTCTAAATGCGATACCGTTATCATTTTATTTGTTTTGGGTACTCTCCCTTGTGAACGGGTATAATTTGTAGCATGGAAAAAAATTTAGTTTGCCGAAAGTCCTCCGGGTCAAATTTAGGTAAGCAATGTAAGCATTCGAAGTAAAGTGTAAATAATAATTTGGTAAATGTTTTTTTATACCTAATGTAACTGCATTTATTAACGTATTTCTAGATAGTAGAACAAAGTAAGTTATATTCGAAGGAAAATACGTAAAACACGATTACCAGAAACAACAAACTTTGAGACTTCCATAAATTAGAGTTAAGAAAAACTCTGATACGACACTAAAATAAAAGTTGAATAAGTAGCGAGTTCTCAGTCCGTTAATGGTAAAACTAGAGTACAAATGGAATACGAATACTTATTGCTGAAAGGAAAATTTATCTTTGTATTAACGTGAAGGGTGAACCCTTGTAAGTTGAACTTTGGACACCTTTTTATGTTGGCACGTATGAATTTTACATTTTGCAATGTCTATCTTGAGGTAAATACATAGAGAAGAAGTGATATATTTATTTCGGAATATTAGTATCCTAGCATAAATATCGATATCATTATAGAAACCTTACATTGCAGTTAAAGGGATTAAGTAATCAAGTTATAAAGTTTAAAAAAATGTGCTTAAATATTTCTGTTATTTGATTTAGGTATTTCATGCCTAATCCATTAGTCTGACGCAGAACAGTAATCAGATAAACTGTAACAAACTAAATGTGTTTCCAATTATACTGCAGCCAAATACTTTTAACTATGGACGTATCCAACTCGCATTTATTTGCAACAATCGTTATAGATGATGGATGGAGAACGGATGAAATGTGGATGAATGTAAGCTACGAGTATCTTTCTAAGAGGCATCGTCGATAACAATTAATCACTCGTCGAATCTTGCATTATACTATTCATTTAGATGATCATTGCTGTACATCAAGCAACCGTCATAAACATCATCACCATTATCAACATCATCGTATCAACAGATTTATCTACTTTCCTGTTAGACCGAATCTCAAAGAGTAATTTCATGGCACTACCTGCACTACAAAAATCTCAGACACCATTTTTACATTATACGTACTAATAACTAAGGCTTTGAAATTACTAACCATTATTCCAAGTACAGCTAGATATAATGTATGTACGCGTTCAACAGCGATTGTTATGAGTGCTGTAAAGTTTTAGACAAATGTTACTGATTATTCCACTTTGCGCACTTCAGTCGGTGAACAATGACAAACAAACATGTCCTCGTTATTTATAATAGTGTAGTTGCATATGATATGCATATATAAATAAATTATATTTCAAATTTTATTCTAACATGACGGATTTTGTAAAAAGTTGAATTTTAATATTAGAAATTTTGGAAAATACTGTAGTGACTAGTAACATCTGTGATATCCTCGTATAATTTTGTGGATGTATATTTTAAAAACATTTTATAAAATTTGGAATTTTAATATTCGTATAATATTTTTACCTAACTGCGCCAGATAGAGGGTAATGTTTATCAGGCGTATGTGTGTAATTTAGTCCAGGTATTTCGCACGCACCACAGCTCAAATAGCTTGATGAATTTCAACGTAGAAGGCATCGTTGGATTAATCTGATATTTTTTTCATTATGGAACGTTTCATCCAAAATACGTTTTTAGCTGTCGGATTTTTCTCTAATTTCGGTCATGATGTTTATAGGCGAAAGGGGATAGCGGCACTACAAGCTCGTTTGCTATTCTCATACCATAAAAAGGAACAACTACTAATTTTGTTATCGTCTTTGCTACTGCCAGCGATAACGTCTAGGAATAACTTGATAATTGGGTGACAGTTTCAATCCACCGACGTAGGACGACGAAGTAGTACATATTGAAAACTTTTACAAGAACTAAAAGTACTGTTTCATTGCAAGTAAAGTTTGATGTGAATTTCCAAAAGTTTGAACGTGAAGGGAAACGAGTAATGTTTCATCAAGTGGCACATACGAGTTCAAACTAACAAGTACTCGTAGTTGGAACAAGAACTTTACTCTCAACTATATTATTGTTGAGTTAGGCAAATAACTTTTCTATGTTGTTTCTAGGATTTATTTATCACTTGTTTCGGTAAAGGATACTGGTACACTTGGCCACTAACTCATCTGTTAATCCGCATTGGAGCAGCGTGGTGTAGTATGTTCACGTTCAGGCCTCTTCACTGAGACGTCCGTATCATGTAGGGAATCATTGATAGGTTCAGGCTACAGATAGTAAATGTAACGTTCCGATAAAACGTGAATATTTTTATAGGGCCTGACGGGTTTCACCAAAAGAGTTATTATTGAATTATCGTCTCCATTTTGAAAGTGAGATAGGCTATAATATGATTTTTTATTATACCCTTCCAATTTTTAGCAGTCGAGTTTTTTATTTAAAAATTAATGACTTGTATTTTCCGTCGCTTTTAAGGAGAACCACGTTGAATATTTTACTCATTAACATTGTATTTACTACGTAGGAAAGTAAACTGAATATACCTATTGCTGTGATAATATAATTGTTCCAGTTCTTTTCCTTGTCATTGTTATTGTGACGTAACACTTGATACGATAATTTTATTCGCGGATTGCATGTCTGTTACAAGTTAAAGCTAGGAAGTAATAATATTTTAATTGGAACAATGTTTCAAAGAGTTTGCTTATCCCGCAATATTGGAAATTCTATTAGGAAGGTATCGATTAAAATAATTACGGTTATCTACTTAAAGACAGGCAAATGATATTAGGTAGGTACGCAGTACTCAATTAATAAACTTAAAATACGTGTTACGTACTTAATACTTTGCTAATAACCTACTTATATAGAAATCAACTCTAACTTCGATTTTGATATTTTATGCTACTTATACTCGTAGTTGCAGATGTTATTCTGCAAACATAATTTTACCTCTTATTTTTTATTCCTTAGTTTTTTTCATCTTATCTAGCGTTTCAGTAATTAATACTTTGCCTTGTCACTAGAAGTTTACGGCAACAGTATCACCTACCGGGTCCAATTGTATTCTCAATTCAAATTTAAATTATTTACTTCGTGTTAGGACCTAGGTATTAAGTCAGTTAACGAATGCTTAGCTCCTGTACCATATTCGATCCCACATATACCACAATAAGATAATGACATGTTTTATTCCATTTTTTGCTCTTCCCCGTGGTAGACTTTACGGAAATTGTGAAGAGTTTATATTTTGCTTCGCTCTAAGAATTGTTGTATAATTCTCTATACCTACCTACGTGTTTCAAGTCAATAGATGACCCAATAAGTCTAATCCCTTAAACTCTTCACGGTCGGTGGGTGCTACGTGACCTAGAGTGGCAACCTGGCATGAATGCTTTAGAATTTCAAATCAAATATGTAGGTATAGGAGAATACTAGATGTAGAGTATTTCGGCCTTTCATATACATTTTAAAATGTGGCTTCTGAGCATACTTTTGCTACACACAAATTGGTTTGATTTGCATTGATCGGGCTAACGCAGGTAATGTGAAATTTACTTACTATTATTTTCATTACTATACCCGCGTCGATTTCCCATGTTGTGTTCTATCAGTTAAAGATTTTTAAAACATAAAGAGTAGTGTTGAAGTTTACCCGCTTTTTTCTGCCAGGCAACTCACAAATATTGCATTTTTATAACATTAGTAGAGATGCAGTCTTCCAACAGTTGTCAGATGCATAAAATTTAGTTCACTGTACAATATTTTTCTCTCAAAAAACGTTCAATAGTTCTGTCGTTTTCTCTTTTGTCTGTTTCCTTGGCAACGCATTATCGATGTTTTGTTATTGTATAACATGGGTGACACTAAAGTACATACACTCTCGATACGATAAATATTGAATTTCTAATTAGGTACCCTTTAGGTACATTATCTTTAGTTTTCTCTCAAAACTGTAATAGTCGGTGCTTATTCAACAGTTCATTAAACACTATTATAATCGTTAGCATTCCCCAAATTAATTAATGAGAGTGTACAAGGCTGACACATTTAGATTATTCCAACGGTCTACTACGAATATAGTCGTACTGCTACCATTTAATTAAATTACGTCAGAACTGACGTTATATTGTGAGGGTGAATAATGATAATTGTACATATTCATCTAATCAGCTATCTCAATTTAATGTATGATAAAAGTGGAACTTTTAAACTTTGATTTTAAAACTTGAATGATGTTCTATAAAATAAATACCTGTAGTAGATTACCTATTACTTTTGACATTTAGGTATTATTTATGTAGTCATATTTAGTAACTAATTTCGCTCACAAAAAATTAAAAAAATACTTTTTTCTTAAATACTATTTTTGATAAGTAATTTAAGCCAGTGAGTTAAATAAACAGTTTTTAACAGTGTTCTTTTGTTAGGTTAGTAACGCGTTATTTGAGCGAATAAAGTTAGAAAAAATGGAAACGAAGTTAGGTACCAAGTCCTTGGGGGTAATATCAAATAGTTCCTTGGAATTACAACGTTGTTATACTTTGCTTCGTAATATATTTCGCCTTTACTGTACTGTAAACAATGTCTCCGCTCCTAATATTTACTATTTGGCCTAGAATCTTGTAATGGTCTGTAATAGTGTGCTATAGTCCTAACTCTCAAAGAACGTTATTTCGACTATTCTGTGATGAACATTTTCGGCGTTATTACATTGTAGAGTTACTACGTTACCCTAGTTTGCGTGGCCCAGTTCACGACGATAATTATTACAATATTAAGTTATAAATTAATGCATTATATAAAACAAGTGCTTTTTCTGTGTCAACAAAGGGCTAACTTGTATTTCTCTTCTCAATGCATTCAAAAAGAAGCTGAATTTTGAACTTTTTGTTCTCATCCTGAGTGTTTTTCCTTTGCCCATTTGTTTTCTCCATGGCACCCGTGACACAGAGAGTCCTAGTGTAGGAGTATGGATGTGAAGCGTTATTTATTTATTATTGGTAAATATGTGTGACGAATGCAAAGTTATACTAACTCGTAGCGACAACATTTTCAGTATTATTGTACGTATGAAGTGGTAATTCAACATAAGTATGTACGTATCAGCCAATAGCAACGTAATACCTCATATGTGAGTCGGATATTAGTTATGTTATTGTTTTATTGTTATTATGACTAGGTACACTCATTCAGAATGCCATGCGCCGGCTCCTAATTTATCTGCGTGGCTTCCGCGACAGTCCTTTGTTTACGTTTTCATTAGCCTTGCAAAATTTTAAGTACGTACTTAATAATGGTTTCATTTATATGAGGCGTGTCCGCGAATAAATTAGTAATATCCTAAACAAACACGGTAGGCGATATTTGACCGAAGAACAAATCGGCTTTTTAACCTATTTTGCAACCATTAACGATCCTTATTGATAAAGCCTGCATGACAATGATTCGCGATTATTAGTGCCTATGCATGCAAAAAAATAGGCTGCTATGTGCTTCGAATGAAATGAAATAACATTAAAAAATATGCGTTGCAAAATACAGTCGATCTTAAAGTAATAGGTACTTACTTATATTTATTGAAGATAATAATAAATGGTTTCACTTAGAACAATTATTTTAATATTTACTTCTTTTCTCAGAAAGAACCGTTTCTCTCGTTGATCATTCTCTTTAAGTTTTTCATGACTAGGTACGCTTTGTCATTTTAATAAGTAGAACTTCTTTTCTGCTCTAGCTATCTTACTAACCAGAGGAGCTAACTGCTAGCATTCATTACACTTTATTGCATTAATGTTGGCAAAAAGACAATTTTGGTACCTATCTACTTACTGTACTGTGAACCTTAAACTGCAAATTATTAAAAAATAATTATATTATAGTACATTAACCTTTCCAAATAAAAGTGATAGGTAGATTTTCAGTCGCAGAATATTGTTGATAAAATGGTTTGGTACTCATTTTATGTTCATGAAATTAACATAAAACATTTACAGCATCAGAATTATGCAAATGAACAGCCCTCATTAATTTACGAAAGCTAATTAAACCTATATTTTACAAACGGTACTCGACGTTGCCTCGAATTTCAAGTGCACAAAGCGCCTGTCGATATTATAACTGCATATAAATTCGGTGGTGTGCGTGTTGTGTGTCTGTCAGGCGCTCGGCAGCTCGACACGCAAAGGTCGCGATCTGCGATTAATCGTGCCTGCTAGCCCTACCCAAGCTTTATTGCCTCTTCATTTAAGCTGGCGACATTGAAAAAGGTATTGTTAGGTTAAGGTCATCGATAGCCTCGTGTTTCATATTTTATTGGATTAAATGTATTTCAGTATTTATGTGCATGTTACGGATAACGTGTAATTTCATTATAAATAAAATACATAATATTAATCTCCTGATTAAACAGGTCTCAAAGTGGTTTGAAAAGCGATTGCTAATTTTATGTATAAGGCGTTGTAATGTGTGCAATTACGCTGTTCTTTCTATCTTGGTACATTTTCTTTATTTAATTGATTACTATCTATCCTCATAACACCATATGCATTACTGAATTCTAGTTTGTGAATTGATATGTCGGTTATTTTTTTATACCATTTTCGTTGGCGCAACCGGCATTTTGTGAATCCGATCCCTATTTAGGCTGATAAGGCTATTTCCCTTATAGATTTTGTAAAACGCTATGTAAAATATTGCATATCATTCCTTTTGTATTTCGGTTACTAAGATTTGGATCTGTTTATGGAACATAGTGACAAAGAGTACTTACTCTTTGATTATAACTTACCGTTATAATCAATTTGGTACTAATGCATTGCTGACTACAAAAATTCTTCACCATTTCATTCCTTGTAAATTTTTATGATGTGTGGGAATTTATATTTTATTGCAATAGACATAAAGGCGTTCGAAAGAATTCGGAATATTTTGCCCTTGACGTGTGCTAAGGGGATTTTAGTAGCAAGAAAATCCTAGATAATACGAACCTTTTCAGATAAAGGTTGGGTAACTTTTTGAAGATTTCTTCAACTGTAACAAAAAAGATAACTAAAGTGTATTAGACACGACCTAACTTATTTAAGTTATGTGGAGAATAAATTGTATGAAAGTAACATAATAAAAAAAAATCTGCTTACGACCTACTTTATATTCCTGTTTTGTTTTGGACAAAATAGCATGTTACATTCCAGTCGTCTTATAGCCCTTAGGGAAATTGACGGTGGGGTTCGAATTTATAAAACAGAAATCAATTCTTTATTTTCACAAAGGTAAGCAAACAGGGTGACAACATAAGTAATAATGGCAATTTACTTTTACGACTCAATAACGTACTCGTAAAAGATGTTCAGCCCTGAAGGCAGGGTTACAGTCAGGGTTGCCACGTGTTTGGTTTTCAATTCAAGTATAAAATATGTCTAATATTAAACTGTTTTTCGGTGTTCAGTAAGTGGAAAAACAACTAAAAAGTGTTTTTTTTAATCTTTACATTCGTACATAGTTCTAGAAAATTGATTCACAAACGATGAAATTTTTTTTTACGTCTCGAGCTCGAGACAAAGTAGGCATAAATAATGTTAAGAATTGAACTATTTTTTCAACATAAAAAGTGTAATTTACTTCGACTTCGTTTTGACACGATAATGAATATTATTTTTAAATTATGACTTTTAATCGCGAATTTTACTGGATTAGTATTTTAGTGTAATTCATGTGACAACCCTGGTCGCAACGTAGATACATATTAGAGTATTAGGCAAGGAGCCAACAGATGCGAAAATATTCTGGTGGAAATACCTACATACTTTCTGTACTTTGTACATTTCCGGTTACTTTTATATTGATGTTTATGTATCTACATTAGCGATGTATTCACTTGTTGCAAGTAATATATTTATTTAAATGCACTACAGCAGTTTGTTAAGACAATTAAGGTATAACCTTTAAAAATCCGGTCGACAGTGAAATCTGAAATACTATCTATCAAAGTCTATACCCACCCTAGAAATATTATCAAAGCTCTTAATGTAATAGTAAGTACAGTCACGTGCAATAAAATGTATACACGGGTAGATTTTCAAATGAATGTCCACTCTGAAAATTTACAAAACGAATAGCCACTTAACAATTCATACTATGTAACCAACAGATTTTCAAATATTTATATACACTATCACATACAAAACTATGTATCCATTATAAATTGCAATTATATGTAAACGATGTATAATAATGTGTAGGTACCTATTATAAATTTAACTTAGTAGTATTACACGCATAAATTCTACGGTTAGGAATCAAATTCAGCAAACCACAGCAGATTCCCTTTTACCGTCCTTTAAGGGTCCGGAATTAGGGTAGGGCATATTTTATCGAAAAGTCCTCCTTGATTAGCTTTTCTACCGTGTCAAAGAGAAAAATACCAGATCCTAGAACCGTATAGCCCTACATTATTAAAATTTATAAAGAACTCTCAGGCATATTGGTTTCTTCATGATAATTTTATCGCCTAGAAACAGTTCGCAGAACGGTTCTTTTTACCTAATTAACTTGCCTATACAAAGTTTATTATAGATCATTGTACATTCATAGCTTAGAAACGTCTGTAGTATAGTGTCATTTTGCTTCTGTATCGTGTCTATTGTAGGATAATGAACAGTGCTTTTAGGACCTGTATAATCAATGCGAAATCGGCTAAGTCGATTGAAAATGTTATCTCTTGACTAAGTAAGAGAGAATAAAGATATTTAGTCCATAGGGTATGAGTGTGTTCGCGTTTTTTTCGCGTTTTTAGTCCAGTTCGACGAGAATGACACTTATGCGACGAATGACGAACACTAATCGATTTAAGCCAATTAGTTACTGTACGTCCTTCGGCTTAAGCAAATCGTACATAATAATGTCTGTTGTATTAAGTAAGAGTGAAAATGATGTCATTTACTTCAGCTTAACGGACCATACGATTTAGCTCAGTACAGATGTCTGGCATGTGGAATTCTAAGTAATCGATTTCAATCATTTGAATTTTACTTTATGTCTATCGCATTAAGAATGATTTTTCCGCTGAACGCGAAGCAGACGACGTATCTGAGCGGCGTAACATAAAGGCTTAAGCCGATTCCACGTTGACAGGTAGCAGGAAAACCTAAAATATATACAGTTGATACCATTCACATTTAACTTCTACATATATGGAGTCACGACACTCACGATATTTCTTCAACAAAGCCTTTCAGCTCCATTGTTAACAAATATAGACAGATTAAGTAATACAATTGCTTTAGAAAATAACGCTCCATGGATTCAACGTCTATACTGATTTTAGTTATCGAGTATATTATGATACGAATGCCTGACGCTTATGCAATACTTAATTTTATAACGTAAAACGTTAAAATAAATCCGTACCATAATTAAAACTAAATTCTTTTACACTAAATAAACAACACATTCCATTTATTTTTTAGTAAGTAACAATGTTATAAGTCGTAGTCAATACATACTTATAACAGAAGAAATAATTCTTTACGAAAAATTAGTTTGCAATTTTTTTAAATAGTTCAAATAAATCTTATGTTTATCTTTTATTAGAAAAAATATGAGAGTTAAGAAAGGATTGAATAAAATATCAAATTTTAAAGCGCATGCGGGCTGGATTGGTGAGATATATTATGTAAGAAGATAAGTAGTGAAAAGTGTAGTGATGAGTGGTAGGCACCAGCTACGAGTGCCGGAGGTGCGCGTGAGTGGGGCCCAGGATGAGGTCGATGACCCCCCAGCCGCACTGCCACCCTTCGCGCTCACCCTCCCCTCAATACCACGACGCAGACATTCATGGATTTGTGGGTAAGAAAAAAAACATAAGAAACTATTTTTTATATTATAAAATAGCTTACAAATTATAGAAGACGATCCTAGAAAAAAGAGTGAAGGAACCCAACCCAAACCTAAGAAACCCAAATGTTCTGAATATTTTCGAAATCAAGAAACAAGCTTTTGAATAAGTTAACGTCAAGCCCTCGAGCCAACAACTAACCACCAACATCAACTTAACCTAACTTGCTCTTGCCAACTCTAAATAAATGAACATAAATTTTTTTTTAGTCAGTATTATATTTAGTTTGGTAATAACTTGGTTAATTAAATTTTAATTTTAAAATGTAAGTTTAAACAACAATAAAGGAAGTAATTGTTCTCGGTCTGAAAAAAAAAATTCAAAAGACTGATCAAATCCTGATCAAATGTCATAGCAAAGCTAAACTTAGAAGATAATGCAACTACATATCCATGGTAAGTTAAAGTTTTCAAATATAGACAAATTTTACTCGCGGGAGCCATCATCCTGAATGGCTTACCTACAATGTTTTAAACAAAAATAGATTTTATGTACATATATTTATTTTCGGTTCTCTTAAAGAAACCAGCATTAAAAGTTTCAAGAGTTATCAAAGTTTGTATCTAAACTGCTTCATGTGGAAACTAAACACTTCGCAGAGAAACTTTCCGTAAGTTAACTTTTACGTAAAGGGTTTTGGAAACTACCGTAAGTGGTCACTGAAGTAAATTTATACGTAATTTTGTACGGAAATGTGTGACTCAAACTATAACACTTGAGAAGAAAAAGTGAATAATTTGAAATACCTAGCGGTTTTATAAGTTTTGATATTATAATACAAATTAAGGCCTACGTCGTTTTTTCAACGTGCAGGTGTCGTGCGATGACAATGCGTTCTCAACGTGCTATTGTGATTGTTAGAACCGACACGAACGCAAAATAAAAAGTGCTGAGATCACGCGTATCGATATAAAAGCGCGTCGACAGCGTCTCTTAAGGTATGACGTGTTGTTTTTTAGAACCTTGACTGTAATAAGGTATTTAAGTACATAATTATTATAAGTTGTTACTGATTGATTAAAATCTCATCTGATGGTACGAGTAACATGGCATGGAGTCCAAAATGTAAAAGTCACTAACTTAGAAAAATCCATTTCACTCTTGACCTGAACTTTACCTTGGCCTGACTTTGGTTCTTGACCTAAATTAAAGGCATTATAAGCGGGGGAATTTTGAACATTAATTTCTAATTTATCCAAAAAAATGAAAACTAATAATCTCCTTAAGACGTTTAATAATAATACCTAACATAAAAATACTTCTAAATCCAAAATCTATACGCAAATTACCTTACAATACAACGTTCGAGGCGTTGTTATTTACCCAAATATTACCTACATTTAACTGCGAAATAAACGAAACGGTTCCGTAAAACACCGCAACAGGATTGTATTTACCTGCGCAAAAACACATTTTAATGTAAATTTTCTTTTATTATATTTTGTTGATATGACCGTAGGTAATATCAGTTAATGGATGATCATATCATAAAGATATGTACGAGTACCCGAAGAATTCATTGCAAATTCAACGGTACTGACGACTGAAATATCAAAGAAAATGATGAGGTATAAAAGAAAAATCATTAGTTTATGCTGTTCCCAACTTTATAAACAGATTAATTTTATTCTGTTTGTAAATATCTGTAGAAAGAAACAGGGTATCGTATTATCCAACAAATAAATAAAATAGCTTTTGTGGGTGATAAAATTCGCGTTCCGAATAGAAATGAAGGGATCGTGGGGATCACAAACGAAACTACTTATGTATACGTTCGCGTCGTTCGGTCGATATCTCGGCTTGTGGAACGCTATGCAATACATTTAAAAGACAACATGTTTAAGGAGGTTTTTAGAGGCGTAAGAAGGGTAGTGTTTTTGAGAATATGTATTATACCATTTTTTATTTATGTCCATTTCTTTGGCGTGTCATTAGATGAGTCTCCTTTCTGAGTGACATAGGCTATAGATTTTTTTTTATCCCTCCCAATTGCCAGCAAAGAGCTGTAATCATTTTAAAATTCGGGAAAGAAAAATAAAAAGGCCCTTAAATATTTTTCTTAATTTTCCCAATGCAAAAGGATTTAATTACATTTTTATTGTTTTCAGGTACGTACTACTCTACTCTATGAAAAGGGCATGGAATCAGGTCAGTGGTGCTGCTATTTGACCATACCATTATTTTGATCGAAATTAAAAGCAAGTGAGTAATGCAATGGTATTAAAAAAAAATATTATGTATAAAAAAGTAAGTAATGTTAGGAGCGCATTCGACGTGAAGTCATGAAAACAACCCATTGGGCCGTTTTTCCTTTAGAGTACGAACGAAACAGCAAATAATTATCATGAAGATGATAAGGACGTAAGCGCGAAACACATTTGCGGGTGTTCACTTAAGACGTAACATATAGTACGAAATATTATTGGAGTTATACATAACCTTATGAATATCATATACCAACAGAAATGTGACTTAAGAGTCGTGCTTGTAATTGTACGGTTGTTTTCAAAAGTGAGTATCTGTCAGAGACAATTAATGGCAGTTAATATTCATGAGATGAACAGCGGTCCGTTCTGAATATTAGCACAACAATGAACCAGCGAACGTTTTAGCTAACCTCGACTATTGTGCCGCGATCTCTGACTTCGAACGCTTCTACCCATTATACTAAATCGAAGATTTCGCTGAGAAACTCAATACGTCTGTCTTTCCATGCTCTATAATTTTCTGGCAGTGAAATTATTTGCTATGATATTTGAAGTTTAGAATGTTGACGGAAAAGGTTTATGTTTTCTCGTATGTTATTGTGTAGAGTACACAAGATCACAACACTCTTTCATTACGAATTAATTTTTAATCCTTGTTACCACATTTTATTTTAGGCGAACAAACAATTATTACAGCCAATGTATTAAGATATTTACGATTTCAAATACAGCCTTAAATGATGTAGAATATAGGTATTTAAACTAATACAGATGTTGTATGGTATTATAATCTACATTTACTTAAGCATCTAAATAGGGTAATATTACTTCTCACAAGGGATGGATTCAACAGTGATAGGTGCGAATAACAAATTACTGTATTTTCCTCCAAATCGACATACAGTGTTAATGGGAAATTGTTCAATCTGTGAAAAAGGAAATGGTAGTTTGCTTTCAATTACTGTTTTCGCGCTCAGACGTGATACGGTTTATCTCGTTACAAAGCAACAGCACAAAGGAAAATTCTTATTAAGGCCACTTTTGACGGATAGATGGAGAATAAATTTTTCTATATCTGTGTATACCTATACATGCAATAGCAACAACATTTGCGTAACTTACATATGTGTAGTCGACACCGAGAAAATTTCAAGAAAATTTATTAGACACTCGGCTAAATCTCGCGTTCCAATTTAGAGCTTCGCATCCAATCTTGATATTGCCTACGATATACCGCTGTCGGCTTTTGCATGTAAGGTTTAGTGAAAAAAAATGGTAAAGTCGTTTATAGCCATACCAACCTATTCATGTAATTTTTTACATCCACTAATACGCATAAAATGCAGTTTAGAACTTTTTGAAAAGCGTGTGCTCTTAATTACTTTTAATTATTTCAGCCTTAGCGAATGAAGAGCCTGAATGTAAATCATTGTCAGTAGATTTGCTTCTTCCAGGTATTTTACATTAGTTTATAATATCCTCAAGAGATAATAGTAAACCCAGTTTCGATCGATATTAGACCAAATAAAAGATTAATAATCATACTTGTACAATACACGGATACGCCGCAGATTTAAAATCTTTAAAAACAGTTTTAGTTTGTACGTGTATATAATTATGGTCAGCCATAGATGACGGAGCAAATACGAAGCATTTATTTGATCATAAAATCTCTACAACATTTAATTACAAAAGTGAAAACATAGCTAATGTTATATTTCTGAGTACCTACCTACCTACCTACTGTTAAATGTCTGCTTTTCATTTCACTTTTTGGTTAATACAAATCTCGTCACATTTTATTTCAATAAAAATCCCTGTTCGCAGTTTAAATCCCAACATTTCGTCACTTAACGACGCGATGGTCCAATTTCAATAAGTTATCTTGTACAAATCCCTGCAATTTATTCGTTCGGCGATTTTAGCCATGTTAACCGAAATAAAAGACGGTCGTGACCGCAAACAGTCCCCAAATGGCTTAGCTAGGCTATTAGCATTTCATAACGTGGTTTATCGTGCTTTAGATGGCTCTTATAATGGTCCGTATCTATGTAGTACTATAAAATAAATAGGATTAGTTATTGCCTGGTAGTAGCACATATTTGGAGTGTTTTAAACGTTTCGGGAATGTTTATAACGCTCAAAGCCTTTTAAATTGACAGAAATCCGTGACCTTTAGTGGACCGCAAATAATTGCAAGCTTTTTAATTACTTACTTGTCTAACTTCTAGTGAAAGCTGTTTTACTAGTGTAACAAAAAAGTTGCTTAAAATATCTCGTAACTAGATTATAATCTAAAGCCATCACATAATACCTTATACCAGATAACTTTTGTAATAACCGGTTTCCGTTGCTCTATATTATTTTTGCTAGTAAATTGATTTACACATCAACAGCATGAACGGAAGGATAGCTAACAAGAAAATGGACCCAATCTGTTAGCTTGTTAACCGATGTCAAAGCGGACTAGAAGGTATTGATTGTATTAACCCTGAGTGGTCTAGAATATGTAGGATACTGGTTCGATTTTACTGTGCTTTTCCGACTATGTTCGACTAATTCATTTAAGATTAATTTCCTAAGGATGTTGCTAGTTTTCAGGTTAACGTGATAATTCTTACTACGCCCTAGAGACTTTGCAAACGTGATATGTTTTGAACGTTCTATTAACATTTTTGTTGCTATGTGTTTTTTTTGTTCTGTGATGTCGCTTTGTACAATTACTATCAACAGATAAGCTCTGTTAACACCAAGTAAATACATAGAGGACGTACATACGAGTATCAAAAAGCGTCTATTACTTATCCCGGAAAAATATTACAACTTCAGGAAGTAATTTTAACCCGTACGCCACATACCAGATATATTATATACATTTCCGTTTTCTGACCGCTGGAACGAAGAGTTTATACGAAAGTATGTTTCAAGGTGCGATGCAAGGTGCTATAGTAACAGCAGACGATTAGGACGACAGACCTCCTGAAAAATGCACAGAAAAATAAGTCTTATTAATAAAATGTCTTAACTGTATTTTGAATTGGAATCTATAAAAATACTATAAATCGAGAAAACGTGGTACGTTGATTAAGAATGCATGTAAAACAATTAATTGCCAATTTCAAGTAGATACGTATTATGTGAAATTTTAATGAAAGCCTTGATATTATAATCTTGTCAATCGTCAAATAGCTTTAGGTAGGTATATGGTGCTACGAAATTAGCTAACACTCTAATATTAGACGTTACCTTCACAATGTTCTTGATTCTATTTAGCAGTACAGATGATATTTAAATATTATATACGTGTATGTATGTACTAGACATTACACTTAGGTAATTTATTTAACCACGTTATAAATTCAAGGTTAAAATTTCTGATAAATAAATAAGCTTCTTGGAACTATTGTGTAACGAAAAGGAATTGAGCAGTGAATTAATTTTTATCTTACAACTCTGTGACGGTAGCGAAACGGCCAAAGACATGAGGTCTTCCTAAATCAATTTTCCGACCTCTAACATCATTATTTGCGGAAGTCTTATTCAAAATTCGATCCCCTAGTTAAAGGAGTTGGAAGGACATTTTATGTTGCTCAATTCTAACTCCCTTGGACATCAGCGAGTATCCTATTAAGACGTGAACATCGGTGGATTAGTGACAAAATCTCGGTTATAGATACCTATCAATGACGTCTTTATAAGAGCTATACCATAATTATGTTATTCATGTTTAATAAGTCCACTATTTACACCATTTCTCGAGGATTTTCTATCTTGTATTGTATCTGGCTTAATTTAAACCCACGGTATAGATGTTCAAAAATATGAAAGAACAATTAGAGATAGATAGATAATGCTCTTGCGCTTACTTAGCTCGTCTTAGCGTGCCCCCAGATATCTACACTTATTGTGTTTCATACCGTAAAAACTTGAGCTTAGTTTGTAAAATGCACGATAAGGTTTTAAATCTAATTAATGACTAAACATACCATGGACATTTTTCTAACTCACATAAAGGGAAATTTATAATATTGACTTTGGAATGAAGCCACAATGCATTGTGAGTTGTAAGCATGTTGAACCTTTACGCTTAATTAACGTTTTGCCTCTTTAAGCGTAACATATTATAATAGTGGCATTATAAGATTATATTGGGATGAAGTTTAGGATTGAGCGACATATTTGAATCTCTGCCACAGGCTATTTTCATCCTCCGTCGCGCGTAAACACGGTCACGTAGATAATATTATATTACAATTTATCTGATTTATAAAAAACAATAAATAACGTACGAAAATTCATAAACAAGATAAGACTGAATAAATTGGTCTTGTATTCGTAGAGAAATTGCTTGAGGCGTCAGAGAGAGATCCATTAAGTAAAACAATCATCTATATTTATAATTAAATTTTCCTACGTTTATATGGATGGCAAATTAATGATTAAAAGTACTCTAAAGTATCGGAATATGTTATTCTCTTGTCCGACTTAGCATGGGACTTGAAAAAAGTTTGCACCATTGCCCTTAAACGAACGAACCATAATAATAACAGTTATTTATAATACTGGTTAACTAAGTCTTTAATATTTATTAATCTGCATTGGATTCTAAATAGTGGAGGAAGTTACACTTTCCTTTACTTGAGTCAATAGAAAAAATCTCTGCCAACAACCACAAATCTCAAGACTTGAAGCTCCTTTGTCTTAAACATTGCGGGTAACCGCAGTCGGAAAGGTACCAGGTTTTCAAGTATTGACTATATTGAACGGATAAACCGATGTAATGCTATGTAATGTAATGTTACATAAAATTTTTGTAAAACGTATAAAATATTATCAGGAGTTTTATGGTGACGGTAATTTGGGCAAAATTACTCTTAATAGGTAACTATTACACGTAATTTAAATTACTATCGATATTTGACTTAAACAGGACTTACCTTGCCTATAAGACAGGGTAAATAAAATATTTTAAAACATGATCGTTCTTAAACCTATTCCGAACTGTTTTTAATAATAAATGTTAATTAATATGAACACATTAAAGTTTTGTTAGTAAACAGTAGTATAAGAAAAACTTACGAAGTGTAAAGTAGTTCGATATTTATTAAGCCAATGAATGGGATTGTTTAAGTAACTAATATGAACTATAACCAATAATATTTAATACTATGGATATGTTACGTTCTTAGTAAACAAAGCACGTTCTGTGCTACGAGTACAATGCGTGTGTCATTTACGTCAACTATTTGCCGTCGTTCGTGCTGTAAGGCAAAGTGACCCAATCCCAATAGTTCGTCTTAACATTTTCGCTTCTTTATGACCTGAATACGTCTTTAAATTTAGTATCACTAGCTGTTGCCCGCGGCTTCGCTCGCGTGAAATTTTGTCTGATACATAAGTTCGTGACAGATCATTTTATTTATATTAAGAAACGGAACGTTTATTAACTGACCAAGATGACGAATGCGATTTGTTTGTCAGTGCCATTAGAATTTAACGAAATACTCCATAATCTGAATTTTGTGGATAATGTTGTCGACTAGAAATGAATATTGTTTTGTTTTGTTATTCGTATAAGGTTTTGATGGGGTCTACCGTACCCCTTGATGAAATTATTAATATAGATATGGGAGCAGTTTCAAAAACCTCTATGATAACAAAGCCAGGGTATAGTTTAGTGTTGCAGTTTCGAATCTATCGTCTACATAGGTACAACATTTCATTATACCACTGGATAGCTAAAGGATCAAAGAATTAATTACAATAAGCAAGAACCATGAAAAATCGCGGTGGAGGCAAAAGTGCCGTCATTTTTGAGGTTATTTTACGACGTAAATACATAGATCAAAATATTTTATTAAAAAAAAAATAACCTGTAACATAAATGTATTTATGTACAACACACAGCCGTGTCCATGACACAGCTACACTCATTTTTTTTTAATAAAATATTGTTGTCTAACACCAAACGAAAGTTGTTTATGATTTCTTCACAAATAAACACGAACTTCAAAGCAATTTTTGTTTGATTATAGAAACGTACAAATTGGACTAATTGGGTTTGATAATTACCTATAATATTTAAAAAATTAGAAACATTTAGAAAATAATGGATTTATTTTTCCCGAACCTTTTAAAAAGTTGTTATTACATTGGTTAAACCGTTGTAATTGTTCTTTATATTTAGTAGTTTTTGTTTGAAAATGAAAGCAATGATAAAAGCTCTAGTGTATCATGATTGCGATTGACCTGAAAACTAGAAATGCAATTTTCGCTCACATTTTATCAACATGGAGGTCCGCAATATCTCTGATTTCAGAGATTTGGTCTTTATTGCGCGACTGTCGCTCTTTTATATGTGGTTATCGTACACATATTCTAAGCTTTACAACGTTTACGTCTTTTAATTATCTTTAACTTAGGGATTATTTTCAATTCTTTATATTATTCGTTTGTTCGTTATTTGTAAGTTAATTCGTCTAGTACGTTATTACGAAAAACATAGTTTTTTTTTACAAATACTGATACACAATGTCGGTTTTCTTGTGTGTTTTTTGTATTATTTGTAGTATGCAAAAAAAATCTATGCTTGTTTACTGTTGAACTATTTTTATCAACGATCTAATTTTAGAATTTCATTGAGTAAGTCAGTACAACAAATACTCATAGAAGCAATAAATTGTAGGCGTATTACAGGTTTGTCTGAGAGCTGCTGTCTCTAAGAGCATTACTATGTTTAAAATTATCTAAACTGTTGACCTTAATTGCGCACGAATCGTTTTCTTTTCAAAAATATATAATATCGATATAATCCATCCGTATTTCATATCTATTATTGATACGTGGACAGTTTAGATGATTTCTTCAGTTGCGTACAAACACATGTAGTAGAAGATATGCCCTAACTTTTAACTGACGATTGAAACATCAGCCCCTCGTTGTTGACGTGAGTCATAAGACAGTGAATTATCATCGTCATTATTTTTTGAAATTCACGGAATATTTCAAAGAGCGTTACCTGTCGTCGCCGGTACAGCAGCACGGCGCTAGAGGCGACAGATTACGGGCCAAGACGCACGCGCAGTCCAATTCACGCTCCGACCAATATAAACGTTCATCGAAATTAAAATATACCGCGAAAGCATGTTCGAATATTTCCTCCATGTAAGTGTAGAGGATATAAAACAAGAAGTGCGCAGAGTGTATGCCGCGAGCGAAGTGAGTGTGTCGATGAGTGATTTTAACGAAGAAAATTATTCTAAAGATGCTGTGTAGTGTATGAAAAATGTAACTAAATCAACGATAACTAAAGTAGCAAAATAAGTATGTATCTGTTTACTTTCATAACAATTCATTGTTTTCAATGCTTTCAACAAGCAGAATTTGTTTTTCTAATGCGAGTATGCCTATTATTCTGTAGTAAACAACTCTAAATTTGTCGGCGTAAATATTATAACCTACGTAATTTATAAATTGGCTACTGATTATGAACCTGGCATTAAGCTTGCGTTACCATTGAAAAAATAAGACGTACTTAAATCACACTATATCAGGAACATTGAAACCGAAAAGATTTCTTTCTTTTCTTTTTTTTCATCGTTCAATTTTTACGTTCATAGAGCAGTTAAAATAAAGATAACTAATGGGTTTATTGAAGTGTGTATTGCATTTAAGTTGCTTGAAATATTGCTTCATCATGAAGAAACAATTTATCGTCCTTTTACTTGATTTTTAAATCATTTCATACAATTCAATTAATTGCGTTTCAACGATTGGCTTCATCCTTGTGTATAGTAGGTACATCTAAGAAGTATGATGAATTCGTCTAAAGACTACAGTAGCCAATAGTCCCACGTGGATATAAATAACAAATATTAAACGAAAGCTACCGCGATAGATGTCGCTGCTAGCCACAAATCAGTTGATCAAGTCATTTTGTGTTTAGGTTTTGTTAATGTGCTTTAATACATAGAAATCATGATATTATTATTATTAGTAGCAAGTGCAAGGAAATATTATAGACTTATCATGAAATTCATATGACATTGGAATTCAAAATGTAATTGTAATTTGATTTAGTGAATCCCTAGCACTGCAAAAAGACATTGGATTGTATGTCTTCACTGGCTTCCTAGTACAATAGTTTCAGTGTTAGACAGACGATAAAATACGTATTCTTATGTATTTGGAGTTTTATCGTATCTCTTTATAGAAGCTGAATGTTATTGTTTAAATGTTCATAAATTGGCTAATAGTGTCTGATATCTAAGTGCGCCTAACAATGCCGCAATCATTAAGGATTCAATAGATGGCGTTTTCATTGTTATTTTCTTTTTTAGAACTTCTTATTTCTCGTGGTTAAATATGCTGCAAAACGTCTGCTGTAACAAGTAAAAAATCTGTAGGTATGTGGGCCTTGCCAATTTATCAAAGACTTTTTTATCATTACGAAACGTAAGATTTAAATTAAGTTCACAAAACGACTATAAATTTATTTTGTTGCGTAATTTGGGTTAGCAATAAAAGTCTGAAACACGTGACTTGTAATTTCTTATTGGATAATATATCTTTGAAACTAAAACAAATTCACAAATATATATTCGCAACACGACACATCATATAAGTAGGGCAGTCACATCTTCCAGAAATAAAGACGAATAAGTGGGCGGTACCGACTTATATTTATGTGTCAAATAAGAATATGTACATGAACGTAATACGCAATACGGAATAACGTAAATCGAGGACGCTTACAAAATAAAGAAACAAATATTTTAAGGGTAAAAGTTTTGTTCAGTTATGAGTTAACCCTACCCGTGGTGCTTTTGTAAGAATCGTAATAGGGGCATTAGTATAAGGTCTCTCTGTTAGAGATCACTGGACTTTAGGACTTTACTCTTTTAATTTATAATATCGAGACAGAGTCATTTACATCAGTACTAGACTGGACTACTCTCCATCTAGAATCAACCATAAACTGCCGAACATTGCCAACGCGTTGATGACGCAGTGTTCCTAACACGGTAATCAAATATCATGACATTTCTTATATTATTCATTGTTTCGTCATACTCGAAAAAAACAAATGAAATCAAATTTTAGGCAATTGTAACTTTTCCACAAACGTAACGACATTTCGGGGAAGGCTTTGTTTTATGATTTCCCTAAAGATTTCTCCAAGACTCTAACGGGCCTACCTTAGTAATACGTATAAACGAACAAAAAACATTAAATCGTATAATGCAAAATATATTTCGAGATCTGTCCAGAACAGTCACACAATTAACTTCAAAGAGAATACATTAAAAGTATTATTACCTGCCAAATAGGATTTTTTACATGCAAAAGCATATCTAGTTTTTTTGCTATACTTTTGAAGTACGCTTGTTGTTGTTTTTATGAGAGTTGGTAGTATATAATCACTTTCAAATTGTAAAGCGCTAAATATAGATTTAAGCAAACCTTTATACTTTGTTCCAATTGTAAGTAGGGTCAATGAAACTAGCTTGGCCAGTCTCTATAGCACAACTATATCCAATTTCGCCCCAATACACAAAGTAATGTATGACCGGTACCTCCTACACAGCAGCTTATGAAACTTCAACAGAGCTTCAATTAATTAGTCAGTGTCTTCACCCAAATAATTTCTATTTCTATCCATAATTTCATAACTATAGTACTTTGTACCTAGCGCTCTCTCAAGATAAATGGATCACGTGTTAGTTAATTTATCTCCATTTCATTAGTACCACTTCCTCGGTTTGTATTGCTAATAGGTATTACTAAAATTTGAGATTTAAAATTACGTTTCTATAGAGATTACTATTAATTACCGAGCTACAGAATAAAACATGCAATTATTTTATTGAATTTCTAAACTAATCATAAGTTTAAATAATAAATGACAATTATATTTCTATTTAATTTCTTATCAACGGTTATAAATGTTATCATTGTGTGGTGAATTGAACACAGTGAGGCGTCGCATTGACGCACGTTCTAATAAACGCCAATTGATTCACGACAAACTTTGAATTAAAGTCAAATATCATATGAAAGATTTTTGGTGAATGAATAAAAATATTATTGAATGAATTGTTTAGGTAGATTGTACCCATTTTATTTAGAAAATTTATGCGCGATGTCTTATTAAAGTGACTTTATGCTGTGAAATTCAAAATAGATTTTTTCATTAATACCCAATGCCTATAATGAATTTTGTTTTTATTATGAAATATTATTATTGAAAGCGTAATACGTAAGAGATCCTAAAATCAAATAGTGTTCCGTGAAATTTATTATAACGGATTTCAAATCTGTATTACATTAAAAGAAAGAAACACTTATTAGACCACCTGCGACAATTATAAAGCTTGTAACTAATCTTAATCGTCATTGTTTTTTACGACATAAGGTGCTCGTACCAGTCATGGACAGTACTTTTTGACACAGTTTTTGACAAAAAAAACTGACAATCGGTTTTATATAGGTACGTACTCAAAATTATTAACTATGTGTATTTTCCGTTTTTGTTAGTAGGTTTAGGTTCATAATAATTTTAATTGTATTTAAAGATAGTAAAGCAAACGAAACTTAAAACATCTTTCTTGGAAAAAAGTGCAATTTGTACAGTTTCCTAATCAATGTCCAGAATAAACTTAAACATTTCGTATACAGAACAGAATATTTTAAAAGAATTTTAGAATTCGGTCCACACGTGATAATGATTGATTCATGATAATTATTTCATACACACTTCGATGTAGATAAGTGTATGTTGTCGACATAAAATATGAAAGAAAATGTTTTTCTTTGAGACACAATTTTTTGTACACTGCTATGTTCTCCAACATTGGAACAGGTAGGTACCTCATTATAAACATGTTCGGAGGAGAGTTTTCGGTATTCCCTCGAATTTTTCCGCTCTGTTAGCCCGCTGGCTGTTTGTTTTAGCTCATAAATTGGGGTGCACTTCACTAACAAAAGCACTGGCTTTTGTTTTCATTTTAGATACGGTGACGTAAAATAACTTTAAATAAAACATTTAATTTTGTAACTCAAAGCCTTTATTAATGTTTTAAAAATTGATGACTACAAAATATTTTCTGATAGTAAATATATTTATATCGACGCACGGCTGTGTTGTTACAAATTTTAGAAAACAATAAGTGCTTAAATATTTTTATACAACCCACGACGATTTCTAAAACGAATATGATTCTAATTATTAAGCGAATATGATGATGATTCACTGTGATTCAAAGATTAATTAACAAAAAATAAGTTACAGCTTTATAGATATTAATGTTTTGCTACTTTACTTCAGTTGTTTAAATGAAAAAAAATAACGCGATTAGAAGTGTTTAAAATGTGAATATTAGATAAACTGGACAAAGCGCCATCTTTTCAACCGTGGAGGAAGTTCAAACTCAGACTCAAACCCTTACCATGTTGCCAATTGCGGAGTTGGAAGAGGGCGCCACCGCCCTGCTTTCTGCGAACGCAAACCGACATCGACGAACTCGCGATCGCGTGGTTTCAGCGGAAGTCCGCGCGGTGCGACGAAGGCGGGGTTGGACTGTAGTCGGCTCTGAAACCAGGTGATTATTTAGTTACACTTTGCTTCCATAGATGTCGTTGATTCCAATAACTATAATATTAATTTTGCTTGCGTTTTAGAAAGATAATTAGTTTTTATTATGGGATTTAAACTTATCGTGGACACTGAATATTTTGATATATTACGGGTCCTCACGCTATAATTGTTATTTAAGCCGATATTTCGACCCAGTAGCATGGAGCGTGGTTGAACTAACTGAAATTTTTAATGACTTTTAAAAGAAAATACAAAAATCTAGAAGAAATTAAATTCTTTAATTTTTATTTTTTTATATGTTATGCTTATTTACATAGTACATACTGTAACACACTTACACGTGGTTCTTGTGGCAATTCACCTTTCAGTGAAAATTACTTATCATACACGTTATTAATAACACCTCGCAGTCCGAAAACTGGGTCAAACACAATACCCTGTAATATCCAAGGATCTAAAAGTAATTCGTGGGCATTCCGGTTTATTGGGCTCAAAAGGTATGTAGTTTGTACATGCGTTTGTTGCCGGTTATTATCCTTTTTTGATTTTTTTTTATTGTCTAAGTTCAAATTCCTGATCGGGACACAATTTTCGTGACAATAATGTAACGTGTTACTTGTGTTGTCGTTTCCATCTGTGAAATACGGAATCCTAGGGTGAAATTATCAATTATTTATGTATGACTATTTGTAAGTTCATGCAATAGGTAAATTTATAGCTACACCTTATTTAGTTTAATACTTTTTAGTTACTTCTAAGAGATAAGAAACATATACGAATACGTATTGTCAAAGTCACCTAACAATAGCTATGTTAGGTAGACAATAAAATATTTACCTCCAACTGAAGAATCTTTTACAGGTAATGTAATTGGCCATTAGCTGCCGGCGAAATCCTGCGTTAACACGCAGGATAAAGTTGCCGAGTTGCTACAAAAATATTTATCAGCACACAATGGATGTTTCAATTTCTTACTTATCCCGAGGGTTTGTATTTGTGGGGGTGTAACAACAGAAACTTTATAAAAACAATTAACCCATATTATATCTTGACAAATATCGGAGGAAAAATTTCTGTAACAATTTCGTTTCATTATATTTATGCAATTAAAATTATGTAACTGTCAACTATATCTATACTAATCTTTAAGTATATCTATACTAATCTTTAAGCAGTTATTATCTAACTGTAGTAATTTAAGTACGTAGATAATAAATACATAAAGATATCTACTAATAATAATTCTCTTTTGTTTGAAAACTAGAGTGTCAGTAATACATTTTGTTTACTAAATTAATTTTTCGTGAATTCCTACTCTTACAGGATCTTGCTTTTTCTTACCACCTTATTTTATTTATTTATTTAAATAATTCAATCACATTAGTTATTACATTTATTTTACCGCTGTATACATTTTTTTTTTAAGTTTTTACGTTTTTCACGTTTTTTGTGCTATACTTCCACAATTTCAATCGTAATTAGGGGTTTCATTTAGGAAAACTTAAACTAAATAAAATCTGTAAGAAGAGAAACAAACGAAATTTTTTAATTTACCTGTTTCCAAGAGAGTTTGGATTAGAAAAACACAATGTTTCTTGTTTTTCAGTACAATTTGTTTCGTGGCTCCTTGTTCTTGTTTTAATGTATAATTATTTTCTTAATTAACTCAGCCTTCGTAGATTTATAATGTTATGTAGTTTTAATACTAAATATTAAGACGGTTTCTGACGCGCTTGAATATTTACATCTTTAATTAGCCTTGAAAGGATCCTTCAGGGTATAATTTTTCACGTGTTTATTTAAGAATTAAATACTCGTAAAAATTACAAATTCATTTTGATACTCAGTTTTATAGTCAATAAGTAGTAACTTTTCCAGAGCGAAAAGATTCTGGCGTCAATTCCCACTCAGGGAGACGCATAAATAATTCCTGGATCGTTCCAAGTGTTTTGTTCCCGGGACAAATGTTTATACCCGAGGCTTGGATGTTTGTGATGTCATAATTAAATGTACACGTCACCTAAATTAGGTAACAGGATTACTAAGGAATATAAGTAGAGCTCTTAATTTGTTACCTACCCTTCCCCATTTCGGGTCTGAAAATACAATAGCCCTTTCATACGTTATAAATGGTACAAATACAAATATACATAGTATTGTAACTGACCATAGGTTTTATAAATTGTTTTTTATTATTTTTACGTATGTATTACAGATGTTTAACTTTCAGTATAGTAGTCCTTGCCACTCATTCTTTACCCAGGATTATGTTTACCATTCAATGATATTCAATTCAATTCAATTAAAAATCATTAATTCATATAGGTATCAATGACACTTTTGCACGTAATTTTTTCTACTACAAAAGAAAGAACCAGGGCTTTTGGCTCGTCCCTAGTTTAGTAGGGCGCAGAGGAATGTAGAAAGACTAATACCTACCTATAACAAGTGATTACATCCCCATATCCAAAATCATTTTTATTTCACAATATAAGAATCACGTACAAAACGAAATCCTAGGAATGTGTCCGTTATCTGAAATAAATAAGAACAAATCACAATGCCTAATCCTCAAAGCTTCGAAGTGCTTATAAATAAATGTACGAAAGCTTTCTTCATTTGGGAATGTATTCATTGAATCCTAGGACTATCGGTGCACATAATTTATGTAGTTGATTTGAACTGCTCAAATTAAAAGATAGATAAAATGCTCACCCACTAACATCTTAGGATTAAAGTTTTTTCTAAGCATACGTTACAAGTACATTGATATTACATTTCTTCGACATTAGACATAGAAATTACCGTTTAAAGTTAGACGTTAGAGCACAATTTCCTTGGTTTAGGAGGTATGGTCATGGTATATCACAGATCAGCTGCCTGTATTCCGTGGTTACTATCATGAAGACAAGGTCATATCAATATTTTGACCATGATACTCTTAGATATTGACTAAAGAATTTTGAATGTTAAAGGAAAATATGTTCCTAGTATAATAAGGTCAATTAGGTTTAGGCGCCTATACGATTACTATATCTGTAAAGTAGTAGGGAAAGCAACTTTTGATGGTATTTCTAATGGACAATTAAAAGTCGAACTACGATCGCAATATTTATAATAGTACGTAGACTTACAACAAAAACAACAAAGCCATTACCGAATAATTGCCGGCTCAAATTTCAATTATTTATTTATAAATTTATTTAGTTTTAGTTTGTCCTAGACGCTATGTTTGTTTCTTTACTCGGAACCGCGTTGTTTATGTCTGCTTTGATATGTCTGGCGTGTTACGGCATATTATGTTACCCTCTTTTATGTAGCAAGTAAAGTTGAAACGGTGCTTGTAAATGTTTACGTTCGGTTCGATTTGTCAACGATTCGTTTCAGTCAGCTTTATGCAAGCTCCGCAGTATTTCATGACTCTACTTGCGACTTAAAGTAGGAAAATGAAATCGCAAAACTACTTAAACTTTTGTTCGCGCAGAACAATTTTAGGTCTTTACGTTTGTTTGGAAATGCAACTGAATGCATTCTTGGTGTATGACGAGCGTGAAATACACAAAGATGAGCGATGCGTATGGCATGTGAAGTTTTCAGGTGACGGGCGTTAAGCTGAAGTCCCGGGCACTTTGGCAGTCTGCCGTTACGGATATAGACTGAGACAGTATGTATCGCATATTTGTATAAAGCCCAAACCACAAACATGGGTGACGCGGACGGCGAGAGCGATTTATTAAACGACTACAGCTTTATTTGATCAGAGTGCCATTTTGGGCTTTCGTGTTTGGTTCCATTTTTGTTTGCCAATATCTCTGCGTATTTGTCACTGCATTCTGCTGTTGATGAATGTCTCGCTTCGAGATTTAATTTATTCGGAATTCAAATTTATATCCGAGTATATTTATTTCGGTATGTCATGTCATGTTGATTGTTTAAATTAAGTGAATTTCGTCTTACATAACAAAAAAAAGCCTTTGAGTTAAATTTTGCACTTTAGAACGATTCTGCGGCGCCTTCCCTGGTTGTAGGTACAAATGTTTAAATTTTTATTAAATACTGACGTTTTCAAAAACTTAACAATGACACTATTGCCTTAAAACTTACGCTTAGGTACACATTTCTTTGTAGTATCTATTTTGTTTACTAATTTACTAAGGTAACTAAATTTAGACACGATAGCATTGCTTGTATTTGTGTTCCAATAATCGACGTGGTATTTACGAATAATCACGTGAAATGGATGATTTTCTTCGACGTCGTCAATACTATAACTACCTTGAACATCGGCGTTCAGGGGCGTGTTTGTTGGCTGAGTCACGCGGTAGTGCTCGACTTGGGACGTCACGGTACGTCACTGACGTGACGAGTCATTTAGTAGGTTCAGACGACGATGCCAGATTTCACACACTATAAACTTTGAATGTATAGAATAACGTTCTAGAACTTTACCATGTCAAATTGTACTTCGAATCTGATTTGAAGATATAATAATGACATTATGATTGGACTTTAGTGTAGTTAGTTTTCATTAGTACCTATAACACAAATTTCGCTAAACAGAAACCATAATAACCTACATATTTGACAATACTGATGGTAAATCATCCCAAATACATTATTTCTGTAAATATTTCGTATACTGATTATATTAATTGATTAATTAGGCAATGCACAATTATTAGCCTATTTATTATTTATTGCTTAGCGTACCTATATTATGAGATAATAACTAAAATACAGCTAATAACCCGCGTCTTCAAACTATTCGTGCAACGTAACTATTAAGTATTGATCCATAAAGAGCCCGCCAAATGAAATAACAATTTACAATACCCTTTGCGATATTAACGGAAATTGAACACACGAAGCTCATTCTGACAGTAAATGTAAATTATTGGAAACTGTACGAGGCTATGTACCGACTAACGTAACATATAGAGCAAGTGTATATTGCCCTTCGAGGTATAGTAAGTAAGGATTTCCAGGCTCGAGATCATTAAATTTACTTTAGATCAAACGGGATTATAAAATGATATTAATTATTATACTAACAATGCTCGGCATATGGCTATATATGTATGTATGTATATTAAATTAGATATATTTTTCACTGTGCATTTCCCGATTTGAAATTGGAACGTGTTTGTTGTTTGTGAATTGTATATAGGTGTACAATAAAGTTTTAGCTACATTACGTAAAGCTACCGTGTTGGTATACATGTATTATCTTGCTAGGCAAAGAAAACATAAGGTATAGCAAACGTGCAATATAGACAATACACTACTATTCGTCTTTATCTGCTTTTACTATTATTAGAATTTTTATTCACAATAAACACGAAACAAGTTCTTAATATAAAATGATTAGTATTTCCCGGCACATGTGACGGATTGACGAGAAATCGAAAGCTATCGGCCGATGCGATTTCGAGCCTTATACACTCGTATATTGGGTGGATGATCACCGGCTAGTGACAAATTAAACCGACAAATTCACAAATCCGTAAAGGAACATCGAGGAATCTCCATGAATGCTTCGCAGAGCGGTGCTCTAGTTTTCCGTTAATTATTTGAAACCATGTAAAGGAATATGTTACCATTTAATCAAGTTGAAAATTCACTTTGTGCCAGCTAGCTCTTCTAGTACCTAGTCGAGTAGATATTTATTCTCAACCACAGCCGTTGTTCCACATATCGTTAAAAATTTATGCAACGTCACTATTATTTTCTGAGGTACATGGTCTTAGGTGTTTCAAATAACCTATATTTATGTTCCTATTTTTACCCGGCTGTCATAGACGGAGGATAATAATTTTTTAGTATGTATGTATGTATGTACCTATATCTATTTCATTGGCATGCCCAAACGGGTAGAAGGATTTCAACATGTGACATGTCCAGCTATATAGTTTTTATGACGGTACCTCCTTCCCTAACTCCTAAATGAAATTTTAGCAGTAGCGTTTTTTTCCATTAATCAATGAATTGTAGTATGTTTCTGATGGATTCCTCTGGAACCCAATACTATACTTTAGTAATTTACCGTTTAGCTTGCCTGACGAAAGTTACGTATTCCCTATCCTTCTACGTAAAATAAGATGATGTATTAAAATTGTAATGATGTTTCAACCTTATCAACCGTATTTTCGACGGGTTGAAGACTAATTTCACGGTCCCTGGAATTGGGGGCGCACATACCTTGACTTAGTACACATTTACGATGCCTGTATCTATAATAAGGGAGGGTTTAAGTACCTATAACATAACGTTATTTTTGAAGATTTTTGATCTCCCTCCCCGTGAAACGCGTCGTAACGTTTTTCTCTACCCACGTCGCTTGTGTGTTACGTAACAAACAATTTACCATATTTTTTTATATGTTCGTATTTTGCCGGGTTAGAAGAATTGTATTCAATATTTTTTATTAATAAAAAACAATGTTACGTAACGCGTTTTTCGACCAACCTATGTAACACATCATATCATTTTAAAATCACCCCTTTCCTCTCAAATTGCGTTACTTGAACGGTACCTGAGAAAAAATGTTTGATACAGGAATTAAACAATGGTAGTTTAGAAGTTAGCCTTCTAGTGAAGTATAAACTTCTCATCAGTCAATTATAGCATTCGTGCAGTAGAATTTCAATTATACCCTAATTAACCCACCGGATTGTGAAGATCCTTGAACAAAAGTTTCCGAGAGACCTGTGCTTTGACAAAACTTTATATTACGCAAACTTTACTACCTTGTTCGGTGCATTTATTTCAAACCATTCTCTTGGAAGTTTTCAATCAGTGAGTAGTACTGTAAAATAATACAAAATATGATAGTGATTTTAATTATACCTAATGTACTATAATAAAACGTAAGGTAATGAACATACTATAAATTGAAACTTATGACGTTTTTGATAACATTATAATGGATTTATTATTTACCTTATCGTACCCATTCAGGACATTTATGGTATTATATAAATCAAAAGATTATTAACTTATTTCAGTCGTAGAAATGATAACAGATTATAGATTATGAACCTTTTGATAGAACTTTTATACTAATTGTATCTATTTACCCGCCGCAACATCCAGCTAAGTCGCTAATAGTATCATTACGAAGAAAAGTTCACGGTGTTCGGTTAGACGGATTAAGCAGTTCGACCAAATTAATGGTAATTAGTTAATAGTACATAAGAAATTAAATAATTTTGAAGTTCTTAAGTTCTATGAAGCATCTTTTTTTAAAAACAGTATATATTTCGACATATTGTAATATCGACAAAAGCTTAGAATTGGTATAATAATCAAAATAAACTTGTAAACGTGAAACCATTCAAATAAACTATGTATTTAATGTCTTCAGTGTACCTAACAAACAGGTTTTCTTGCATGCCAACCGCCAGTAAAATTCTCTTTCAAAACATTAAGTTAACTTGTAATTGTATGTCCGACCTTACTGCTACAATATTTTGCTACAACTATTGATTGCCCTGTGTGACGTAATTGAGGGTATCCCAACTTCACGGTCAACGAAGACGTTTAATTAAAGGACTATCGTGAGAGAGGAAGAGAGGGAGATTGGGGAGATTAAGATCTTTAGGAGAAACACGACCGTTAAGATACGATACCGCCAACGCAACCAGAAGCATTTTCCCTACTTTACAGTGTTCAATTACGAGTATGTGATACTGATTCCTACATACGACCCGCAAGATAGTCGACTAGAGTTTAAAAACAAGTTTAATCGCCCTCCGTTGCTGAGCATTGTCATTGGCTGTAGAATTGTGTTCTGTAGAATTGTATCTTTGCAAAAATAGATTTTGCGACATCAGCTACAGATATCGAACTAGATATTACACTGCATTACAACTTGTAGCTATAAAACAGCTATAGAATACAGGAAAAATTGATAATAGTAGCATCTGTGAACACGCTCATGTCTCAAGCTTATTGTTCTTCATTTACCCAATTAGTCAAACGGAAAAAATATACATATACATTTGTTTATCATTGTATTTTCGCTCCTGATCCCATAAATGTACCTACTCAATAATAAGACTCAAAGAATGCCTACGTTCATTTAAAAAAAAAAGAAAATAAAATTTAGCTTAGCACGTTAAGCTAGAATAGAAGCTCATATTATTCGACATGGGCGGTTACCTAACCTACATTTTGGTATATTCGCAGGCATTTGCCATTGTAAACGCTTCGTGGCATTAAGCTCACCTGCTCCCAACGAATATGTCAAGAACGAATGTACGGGTTTATAAAATAAACCGTTGAAATGTTCACTTATTTATATTAAAATCTGAAATCCACCCTCGCGCTGCATCAGATGCAATGGCACAATAGTAACCGCATTCGAAACAATAGGCACTTATTATTTGTTTTGAATGCATATTATAATTAAATATTAAATTCCTACCATATAAACCTCAAAATGCTGGTCCATATTGTATTAATGGGTTAGATTTATTACAGTATCCTCTTATGTAAACATTTTGATGTAATTCACATAGAAGTAGATGGTTTTGTTGTCGTAATAATCTTCACTGAAAAGCAAATAGTAATCCTTGTAAATGGTAAATAAAGGTTCTGTGTCATATTATTATTGACTAGCTGACCCGGCTA
>LGAG01000332.1:219049-245023 GCA_001278395.1 Lerema accius | reverse complement strand
TTAAAGTCGTGCTCTCACTGTTTATAGTCTTTAATCCTGTATTACGAGCAAGTCTTCTATGTATATAATATACTATATACCTTTAAATGTACCTAATAGGGTTCGAGAAAATGGTACCTACCGCTTACTTTGGTAAAAATTTTAGTTTGTTTAAAAATAGATTAATTACAATTTCATTTACATAAAAATGCGTTATTACATCGGTTTTGAAAAATACTGTAGATGTAAATGTTGGGCCCGTTATTATTTGGTACCAAAAACCTAGGGGTAGCAAAATCTAATTGAAATACCCCCATTAATGATTCTATGCAAAAACAAAAAATAATAAGTAAGGTAAAGGAAAAGCACTTAATGAAATGCTATTACAATATAATATATTATCTGTTGTTAACAAACTTGGCAGAGCAACAAACAAACGAAGTTGGGAACGGAAGTCATAAACTTGATCAAGTCTTTGTTTTATGTTGCAGTTATCCTTCCTAATCACAATCATCATAGCTTTCTTTTATTTTCGATCTATTCTGATAGATCTATTTATAAGAATCCATTCAATTATCAGAAATTAATGCGTTAATGTTACTTTGCATTTGACGCGCAATTTTTGATACAAGTCGTGAATAATATTCGTGAAATGCTATTAAAATATAATAGGACAAAATACTATCCTCATATGCCTATTATTAAATAATAAAAATAACGCTATATTATTCGTAGCCCCAGACTAGAATTCAGTGTTGTGGGTGCCATGGACATTGTTAAAGTTATCAATATCTCTTGGAATATTAATAAGACTGATAGATAAACAGTCGGAAAAACCTCATGGTAAAGACAACCAAGGATATAGGTAATACCAAAAAATGCACTGCCGGTAGAAAAACAAATATGGGCCCGTTTTCTTGAATCTACCCTTGATAAAACCCTATCTAAATATTGCTGTTATAACTTCGTTCCAAAGTTAGCACGTAGTTGGTATATGGTATCAGCCATCTATAATTGTATTGCGGAAAATTCAACGGCGGAGGAAATTAGTGATCGGTATCAACTTACGCAGTTTCTAAAATTATTCTCAAAAGTTCATTATTTAAAGACTAATGGATGATGTGTGACAAAATTACGTAGTGAATTTTATACATAAAAATATTTTATAACTAATCCATTTACCTTTTGCCTTTTTGTATACAAAAGTATCTGTTAACAATATTTGAAGACGATTTGTTCTACAATCAACAACGCTAACATATTCCAAGTGAGAGCTAAATTACCTAGTTATGCATTTTTACTCCTAAACGCGGCTATAAATCAATTTATCTAGTCATTAGACTCATTTGAAAGCCCAATGGTTCCACTCCTACAGAGCTATGACGTTCATTGGCTATAACTCGAATTAACGATAGTTAACTTAGAAATATGACCCAGCGATATGAATTCACAATATCGGTAGAGCAATAAAATAAATGCTAGTAACGTGATAACGACTTAATTGTTCTTTCTGGATAATTTTCTGGGCCAAATAACGAATATTAATATTAGTAAAAATAATCTAACCGAGTCCAACGCAAATGTGGAGGAGAGTAGACACAATCTGAAGCTTTTTTCAATTTCCGAGAACATGCTAAGTGAGTTTAGAATTCCATTTCAGAAAATGTTGTACCTTTTAGGTGAAAGTTCTATTAGACTAGTGACGTCTGCAGCTAGCAAATAAAGATATTTTTATGTTTCAACTTATAAAATATACCTACTTAGAAGTCAAGTACGATTATGAAATGTAACAAAGTGTGTAAGTACCTCTTTCCTTTTTGAAATCGGTTAAAAAATATTTAGTAGCTAGACGTAGGTACATGGAACCAATGTCCTTAGGAGTAACAACGCATTTCTTAACCAATGTCGAATGGTTATTTGACCGGTGTATTACGGTATTACCTGGAATATTAATACTTATTAATACTACTAATAATTTATATGGCTGTCGTAAATCTTGCTATTAGGAACCGAAACCAAAGTTAGGAAAGCTGCTCATAAAGCCGGAAAGCCTCTGTAAATAGTTATCGTAGCGGCACAGTTCGAAGTTACAGACACGAAGCTCACTCAAAGCTATCGAACACTGTACTTAAGTTCTCTTAGGAATCCTAATGGCGTAGTCAACTTGGCTGAAACTAGTAGTTATGATAATTACGTATATTGACTGCTTAAATTTTAATCATATTGCATGAACTGTGGTCACTGTTTTTTTTAAATTATCACCAAAAACTACAATTTATTCTTAAGTTGCTATGAAAATAGGTTATTCTTTATTTTAATGATAAATAAACATCTAGTAAAATATGAAAAATATTGGTAAAATTAATCCATTGATTATTATGTCTGTTGCTTCTTATCAAATATTACTTGGAACATAAGAAGATTATCAACTATATACAGTAGACTTTATGACTCGTCGGTATTTCGCAGCGAAATCACCCAAAGGACATTTATGCAGAATATTCAATTTACCATTCGTAATAGGAGGTTGTTCGTAGTGAATTTAAGTAAAATATCCTTTGCCATCGAATATATTTGAATAGGTAAAACGATTGGTACGTAAATATTTATACATAACTTTGGGAGAACCTTCAATGGGTGGTTTTATAGTATTTGTTGATCTTTAAATTTAATTATTGTTATTCTAAAGTGCGTTAACTAGGAGTATTTACCACATGGGATGATGCGTGCACTATTGAACGTATTTTGAATATTTTTTATTATAAAACTTTGGTTTTGGGTAACAAATTAAAAATATTCTCAAAAATGAACTATAAACTTTTTGTGTCCTAATCTATAAACGGGATTCGAAAGAAATGTTAGTAATATACACTGAAATAATCTTAAAATAGTTATAAATTTAGTATGTGTATGGTAATGTTAAGATACGACAACAACAGCATCTAATTTAATCAATGTCAACATAGTTAGAGAGAAAGATCTTGTAAATCGAAACGAATATAACTTGAATAAATAACTTTATTTATCTAAACCTTTGATATCACCAAAAAAAGTAGCTCTATCGGTTCTTAATTTACTTAAAAAGTTGGGTTTTTTCGTCCTACGATCCTTAACAGAAAATCAACATAATATATGGATACTTACCTAAGTCCCAAATATTACATATATCGCCTAAACTTGTGCCCTTTCACCACGAGACTACGTTTGTATTAAGACTTACCAGTGTTACATGCGTCAATTCACAGTATTGAACGAAGGAGAATTTTTTGACGTTATTCTACTTTCATTCACCTTGCTTCGTAAATTACTCGACCTTTTTGTACAAAGGTAAAAGTCCAGTAAGTGTATAGCTACTTAAATATTAATGTGTTTACGAGAATTGTTAATATGTTTCGCGCGCTTAACATAATAGATGTCAGTGTGCGTAGGAAGCAAAAACAACAACCATTTGTATACATTGTAGTTATACCTACACAAGTATTTTAGTTTAGAATTCTAAGATTCTATAGAATACGTAAAGTACAAATGTTATACTTACACAGCTACCTACATAGACTACACACTTTGCAGACAACCGGATTTCAATTTTGTTGACTTTTATTTTGTGCTTTTGTTTTGCTTGAATACCTTGAATGTGTGAAATACTTCACATTTACGCTACCTTCATTTCCGCAGTCCTCGGATCCTTAAGGCTTTTAACTTTGAATACTTGTGTTTCGACTTATGAGACAAGCAACTTATACGTGCAATGTCAAGGCAGGATTATTGTTGCGGTATTTAATTGCCTGCAAAAGGTGATGCGCTAATTATAATTAAGCCTGTATATGATTTACAAAATCTTTTCACTTCATAAAATTATTATAAAAATCCGCAATACCGGAGATTGTGAGTCCATTCGAACCAATCAATGAATATTCTGATCGAGGCTTATTCGCAACACGATGGAGTTTTAATCCCGATCGAATACACAAATCGTTGCAACTATACCCGTCTACTCTCGAAAATGAAGAGAGCGCGTTCGAGCGATAACTAAAATGGGAACTATCTCCGCTCAAAAACTTCGTTATGAAATTGGACGTAGGATTTGGTTCGAGAATAACGAATCAAATATGGCTCATAGAATAGTTTTGGATATCCGATCTCGAAATCAGACCGTTTTTGAGTGTGCCATAAACAATTAGGCAAAAATCAAACAGGCCGTTTTAGTAAACTCCGTGAGGCTCTAAAATACAAAACAATGCGCAGAAACTCACTACTAACAATAATGTTTGGGGCAATGGACGCAAAGTTGATTAACAGTGTTAATGATTAATAGTAATTGGTATTATTTTTTGTTGTAAACACACCGGTATTCTTAACAATTGCTCATGCTTCTATTCTCCTTAAAACTTCTCTACAACAAACGTTATTTCATTTTCTCCACTTAGATTTAATCCTTTTCTTTATCTTTGGGTTTTTAACTTCCAATGTTCTATTATCATATGTAGGGATTTTTGAAATGTACAATCTCTAAAGTCGTAAAAATACCCATTTTATACCAAACCCCATAAAATTACCTTAAACCAATTAAAAATAAAAGGTCATAACTAAATCTTTGTCCATGTCAAAAGTAAGGAAAGAGTGTTAATTTATAATACCTTTTGTATCGAACGAGTGTTTTGTAGCTGAATATTTGAATATTCAAATGGGCTTTTGTTTTATTCACAAAACCATTTACCGGAAGAAAGGATCAGTGTACGGAATTTGAATTCTATCATTAATTATTAATTTTCTTATTACAACGCAACTTTACATCATTTCTGACATATTAGGCAGTTATAAACTAAGTAATTCTAAAGAAAATAAAACACGTGGTAAATTAAAAAGTGGTCATATTCTTAGCTTTCGTCGGTTCTAAGTGACCGACGAAGTGAAGTAAGTCCGAGCAAGCTCAAAAAGCGGATGACTGTTAGTGGCATAATTTCTTGAGCGCTTTTAAGCTTCGAAGGGCATGTTAAGCTATCAGTCTTCGTTGTTTTTAGATGACAATCGTTAAGCAATATAGGAGGTCATTGGGAGGCTTAAAATCTTTCGACATTCGGGTTGGTCACTTAGCCTCTGGAACAGCATGGTGAGGCTTTAGGGCTCCCTCCGCATGTTGTACGCCTCCTCAGTTAAGATGCTAATAATATAGGTACTCATTCTCATTAGTTGAAGCTAAACAAAAAAACGGTCTTGCTTAAAGTAAAGTTTTTTGCCGCACATTTTAGATTAAAAATTTTACTTTGATGTGGACACACGATATGTATTTGAACGTTGATATTTCCAATCGCCATCTCTGTAATCACTATCCATTCGGTAGTCAAAATATTTGAGTGTCGATCTCTACCTACCTGTATCTACATTTTACGTAATATTGGTATCAGGTCCAAATGTGTATAATGGACGGTATTTAAATGTAATGCATATTGGCATTGACGTTCAAAAGTCGTACTTTTCATCCAGACCGTACTATGCATCTATTTTACTACCAGTAGCCCACTGCAGTGGTTTCTCTGTTGACACAGTAGTGTACATAAGCCAACATGAAGGCTTAGTTAAACATAGCCTGATCCCTCTTTTCAACACGCAGTACGTATCTACTGTTATCAATAGTGCTCTGTGGACTATTATTATTCGAGTAAAACCTTAGCAATAATAGTCGGGTAATAATTGATATTAGATATTGTTTTTGTTTTGTTTTAAGTCCAAAAGGCGAAGTTTTTATAGCAAATTGTCTTTTTATAATAAAAAGGTTACGAGCTGATATTAATTTAAATTGAAATGTTTTTCAAATAAACTCAGAAATAACTGTATCTTTTCATTTAGAACTCAGTTTGTTTAAACTCAGAAACTCCCTTTTAGAAGTCCAACTTTGAAATCCTTATCACTGCATAGTTTATTTAAATATTTGTTAATAGGCTTAAATTCAATCAAAAATACAAAAAAAAAAATCTCCCTGAAGTTAATAAAATAAAACGATATAACATATCCTTAAACAGTCGCATAAACTTCATGGATTTTATCTGTACCTATATCAAATATCAAAGCTCTATTTTGTCGAACACAGGCATTGTGAATCATTTCCTATCATGGATCTTTCCCGGAAACTAACCACGCAATAAAACAAATCTCCCTGTCGAGCAGAATATTCTTGGTTGAATGTTTATTTTATGTAGAATATATTAATAAATAATAATAGATAGATATATACAAATATAATAATAGATAGATATATAGAATAATAGATAGATACTTGGCTAGTGGCACGTAACTTGAACACAATATAATAAGTTTTCTTCGATACGTGGAAGTGTTTATTAAGACAAGTGAAAGTGCTTCGATTTAGTTAGAAGCGTTTAATAATCTTAAACTTCATTACGTCATCGCCATGTGTAGTTTTCGTTGAGTAAGTAAAAGAAAATAAATACGACCGATTAATTAGCATAAGACTATAGAAGTAAGAACCAGTTTTCCTTGACCGATTTTTGGATTAACGTCCGGTTGGTATTTGGCGTATAATTGATATGTAAATACTTAATACCATCATATAACATTGATTCTTGTACACGGAATTTCTAAATAATCTTCATTTTGTACCTAAACTCTATCTCCAAATACAGCTAACGGTATAGATTTATAAGAAAGATTGTTCAATAAACCTTGTCACGTGTCAAAGATTTACGATATTTGAGGCCGTATCAAGGTAACGTTGTGGGGTTAGTTGTAAAGAAAATGTACTTAATTTCCCTAAAAATTTAACATTCTTTGCCAAATTCTTGGAATAAAATCTCATTCCAGTCTGTTGATATAGTCAATGTTCTTTTTGTAATAGTTGTAATTATTTGGCTTTATGTTTTCTCGGACGAATCCCCATTTTTGATTTCTTTTTGTATCGCTACTACATATATAAGATTTTTCAAGTATAAATAAACTTCCAGAAATATCTAAATAAAAAGAGCATCTGGGACTTAAGAATTCTACGAAACAACTGCCTATATTTGCGAAACAAATATTTCTCCAACCAACGTAGGTATTATACGCTCACTTCCTTTCCTATAAAGGATTTACTAGTGGATTTGCAGGATTTTGCTATAAAATAGAATGTAAGTTTTGTAAGAAATTTTCGAAATGATTCTTATAATGAAATATTGCTTATAAAACGTCTTATAAAGATTGAAGGCATAAATTATGTGGGTCTTCATAATATCATTAATGATCTATTGGAATTTGTTTTCCTCTTTTAAGCCTCCTGCCTCGAGTTAACAAGATGTGGTTTGGCATTGGGTTTGGCGACTATCCTAAATCTTGTAGGCCTCCAATATAACATAAGATATATTTATACTTGAAGTTTTAACTATGGCCCATTTATAAGAACAATTCAGGCATACGGGATTTAGTTAAAATTTATAGAGAAAAAAGTGCATAAATCTAAATAATTTTAAAATACAAAATAGGTCATTACTCACACTGCTGTGCGTTTCATACACAGACACGTCACGCAGATATTCCAAGCAATAGCCCCGTATTGACAACGACATCGATATCTGCCAACCAGAGATATTAAAGGAGATTTGTATTCTATAATTTGATATATTAGAACGGGACCCCTAGTGTAGAAAATACAGACACATAACTTTGCGAAAGTTTTTTCGAAATCTTTTTTGCGTGGGAGAAACCACGAGCAGTGGCTAACACTTCATACAATAAAACTAAAGTTTGTTAGGCGTGAAAAAGATCCCTCGCTTACCTTATCCTTATTCAAATTATTCTTCAATAACATACTTACTTGTTGTTTATATTAATATTCGGTATTAGGTGCTTCAGATTGCGCACATCTGTGCTATTACTGTGTACCAGCTATATAGAAACAAATATAACATGACGTAGGTAATTTGCACGCATTTATTATTCTAACGATTTGTATATTATTAAATGCCAAAAAAGTTGTGTTAAAACGAAGTATAATTTATTAAAATAATAAACATGCTCAAATACATTCTTTTGATCTTTACCACGATGTATGTATTGAGGTAAGTAATAATATAAATTACTTAGTACATAAATGCTTTTAACTTTGATTAAATATACCCACTTAAATTGTAATTAGGTATATGTATAAATTTTGCTGCTTTCATTTTATTCGTACCCCGACATGATTTCCTTCGGGAACAGTAAAATTACATACCTAAGCCTAATTATTTTACCGGGTTAAATAAAATAATACTTAAATAAGTAAAATCCTTTTTTAAGAGTTTGTCTTGATGTATTCGGGTAAGTAGTATACTTTTAATATTATGTATAAGTTAATGCTGACGGCTTCGCAATGAAAATAAAATTGTAGTACTACATAATAAAAGTCCTGGTATCTCTCTGACTCTTCAGCCAAAACATAATTTAAATAATTTATTATAATTGTATATTGATAATTTCTCGATACAATTACCTACAATTATGAACGTGGGTGTAGCTAAAAGCCTTTGATTTCCCCTCAGGCAGAAGAAAAACTTAGAAGAAATATCGAGTATATTTTTGCAAAGAAACAGGCGAATGATCATCGTATTGGTATGTTTAATATCTATCACTTCGAATAAACTATTTTCAATCACGTTTGAGAATGCTTGTTATTTTCATGAAAAGTAGTTCTGCGAATATCTATCCATTTCAATCGGAAACTTTAGCGGGAAACATTCGATTGAGATGCTTCCTTTGTATTATTAATAAATGCCAGCAAATGCTTGCGTGGATTCTGAAATTGCCGCAATTTTGTTAAGGAAATAAGGCAACATAAATGCAAATGTCGCGTCAACCCATAGGATCGATGCAAGCTGTCGGGCTATGAGCACTTAGTGAAAAGAAAACATATAAATTCGTAGAAATTGAAAATTATTGGTAATTAAGAATTGGAAAATTTGGTTTTATTCCATATTATGTTCTTTGTGCATTGGCAATCAATCGGGACAAAATGCGGTGGTCAGCCACTAATTTGATAGGACGAGAGTATCTAATATGTAATCCAAATTCAACCGTTACTAATTATGTTCAATTCAAAAACAAGACTGACTGGCAGATGTCAATGTTAACATTAACCGCCTTTGGGTCTATTCATAAATCTTGTAATTTTGCGAATTTTACACTAACTTCAAATAAATGTATTAGGAACAAGTATATTAAACAAAATTTAGCTTTGTGTACTTCTTAGTCATGGATCTTAAACCATGTCAAATCTTAAACTGGTACGTGCTTACATTATTGTTAAAAATGTAAGTCACGTATAGAATACTTCAGTCAATGTCACGCTGAAATCTAGCCATAAAATGAACACTAGTATCAACACTTATGTAGTTCTGCAAAGTTCGTGACCAAGTTGTTTACAACCTCTGTGTAATGCACGAAAGTCCATACATGTGAGTAAGATTACTAACAATATAACTTTTTTATTTATCTATGCTTGAACACCGAGTAAATCAACACGAGGTCTTACACTTTACAAGGTCTACGTTTTGAATATGTTTGCATAAGTTATATGAAAATATAGAGTACTGGGTGCGCGATTCATCATTTATGACGTGAGCTGGTTGATTCTCCATTAATCTCGTGGAATCATCATAAATCGTCGGATTACTTTAGAATGGTGTCATTATAATATATTATCGTGTCCCTGCATTTCACCGATCTTAAAAACTGAAAGAGGTTTTAATAAATTAAGTTAAACAGTACAGAAACCAAACGTGCCTAAAAAGTTTGAAACAGATCAACAAAATTATAACGTGAGCCTATTGAAACATCAAACTCTAGTTTAATCTTTGAGAGACGCCGAGAATTAGGGATTAGAAAATTTATAAATTTCCTTATCTCTCTCGCTCGGATGGTTTCGGACTCTCAACTCAACTTTTCCGGCTGGACAGGCTGATCAAACAGTTTATTTCTACTTTAATACTTACGTATCATTTATTAATTCGTATTTAATTAATTTTGTTAACGAAAAAACCCGTAGAAACGTAATTCGAGCTTCTATAGGGTTTCGTACTGAAATTGCTGATTTTATCAATAACACGTTCTTATTTCTTACGTTGAAGGAATATATTATCGTTACCGTTGTAATTATATAGTTAATTGCAGGTTTATTAACAGAGAATTATTATTCAGTTTCAAATATATCAAGAAGGTTGACTGGATCATGCTAATTTTGTTGGTTTAATTAATATCATTAGTTACAGATGTATTCATATATTATTCGTTAGATAAATCATAAACATACATAAAAGCAATTCCCACTATGTCTAATTGCCTTGCGTTGGCCGCGTGGTTTTAGTATTTGTGTCATTAAAAGCAATCTGCTTCATATATCATAGTCAATTTACCTTCGTTGTTTCCAAATCATAAGCTGACCACAATTATTATATTATTAGCCAGTACAATACATTTTGTATCTATAATAATTATGTAAGGGTGCACGTTTCAGTATATTCAAAATAATATTTCACACACGTATGTATACCTACGTTAAATTTATTTAGAGGAGCAATAAGAAAGCATTTTTGGAAATGGTTTTAATTTAATTTGGCTTCACTCTACTGTATGCAGAACTGATGTTGTTGTCTACTAATTATAGAATAAAAGAAATAAACAAATTTCACTGACTTTAAACTAATTTAGATCGTCCACTTGTCATGCTACTAAAAATGCAATCATAATAATACGAACAGTATACTCATCATACTAACTACATCATAATAATACTCGAACATACGAGTACATTGCTGCGTATGAAGTTAATTGATTGACGTACATATTAACAGTTATGGAATTTGGTTAAAGTTTCTTTCATCTGAAAGATACATAGCAGCTTACTTACTGGTTAATATCAGCAATAAGTAAATGAACATCATGGATATGTTATAATTTAAATCTTGTCTCAGTTCATTCTAGAGCCTGATAAATACGACAACGAATACCATATTTATTTTACTTTAATGCTTTATTATACTGAACTTATAGTTGTAAAAAAGTCAGACATAATGAGAACATTCTTAACTAGTCAACCTTTGATCTAAACATAAACCTATCAGTAAAATATTACAGAAAGTAAAAAAACAAAGCTTATTGGACACTAACAAATCAATGTAACTATTCACACGAACCGTTCCCATTTTAGTTTAGATTTATAGTGCTTAATGATCAATTGCATGCCTACGTATGATATGAAAATCCATTGTATATTTAATAGGCTAGGATCGTAGAATCCTACTATATGACTACGTATACTTAGGTCCTAATGGTCGGTTCAATGACTGGCATATTTTTGTAATGGATATATGGTATAGCATTTAGATTGTTTTTGCTTAAGTACTGTACAATTAATTAAAATGATTCCAAAAATGATGTAGTACACGATAATAATTTTCCTTACCCTAGCTTTTTGCTCTGTGGTGGAAATTGAATTCATAATGTTAGTTTATTAAATATAGATTCATTCTATGCCTATACATTCGATGATTAGATGCCTGCACTATTCTTAGATAAAAGCGTACCGAAAATTTAACTCTTCACGTATTAATAACGATAACGTTATAAAGATAACAAGACCAACTAGCTGAACTAGCGTATTCTCGTAGCTGGTTGAGGCGCCAGCGAAAAGGTTAAGGCCATGGTTCATCACGTTTGCCAAGTGATATTGAATCCTAGATTATAAAACTTTTCTCTACAAAATAAGAAAATAATACTACATTTCTTCTTCCCCCTTTTATTATTTAATTATTCCATAAACGTTAAGTCAAAGTAAGTGTAAAATTGGTTAATAAATCGATTAGGACAGGAAGATAATTATCAGATTTAAATTAGTCGCTCGTCCTATTTGATGTAAACTAATCGATTACAAATCTATTAGCCTCCCGCTCTCCGGCAATTAATCAGTTACAGATTTAAATATAGGCCACTTCAGACGGCCGAGTGCAGCACTTAATTTAAATCGACTGGAGTGTGGAGGCAAGCAATATAGAAACCAAGTTATGTTAACATTTTCACAAAAGTTTCTTATATCTCAGCTAAAAAATGAGCCTATAGACATTGAGTGATTGAAACATTGTAAAGGATCACGACGTATATGATCGGATCGAATATTTCTGAGTTCTCTGTATAGATGATATTACACTTTTATATCTCGTAACCGAAAAGAATTTTACTCCATTACATAATGCGTTTTACTAACGTTATATAGTCCTGTGGATTACAAATAGGTATATGTATTTATTACAGTAGTAAAATAAGTATATTATGTATAGTACATAATTTAAATCCTGAGATACAAAACAACTTTGAACTTATAATAAGTTCATATAGCAAGAAAAATCATAACCTGTTCAGTGGTTTAGCCAATCAGACGTCCGAAAAATACTTGAAGAAAATAGCTTTTAAATTGTCGAGTTCTTTTAAATTATCTATTTGCAAGAATCTGCGAAAACACTGAAACATTTTTGTATAATAATATACGAGTATTTCTCAATCCAAGGTTACCTCATTAATATAAACAATAGCTAATAGTATTATCAGGGCACACACAGAAAAAGTATGCATTGTGAAAGAATATTTTTAATACATAATATCTACATAGTGTGTTTTTCATTTTCTTTTCCTCATAATTTTCTTTCATTAAGGTGTGTTTTATTAGCCCGGAGAGCAAAGAAAATGTTTTTAAGAATAGTAATTTGTTTATGTTTGTTAGAGAAAAATACTTTTAAAATACAAATTCAAAATTATTAATTGAAAAAAAAAATACGCAATCGGGTAAAAAGAAAAATTGTACTAAAAGATCAAAAACGAAAAGTGAGACTGTTAATTGAAGGATTAATGTAAAAATCATAGAACCCAAAATAGATCAAAAATAAAGGTAAGATCTAAATGAAATAAAAAGTTCTTGCTTTTAATATGTTTATAATATTTTCTTTGCTTTGTAATTTGAACCTAAATATGTGGGATATATTTGTGAAAATACTACTCGTACCTATTCGTAGTTATGTAAATCTCATCCAAAGACCCTAAACTTCAGTACACTAGGTCACTTATACTTGATAATATACCTCTAAGGCATACATACACACAGCACAATGTAAGTTTACACAGTCAACGTGCGTTTATTGACAATAGTGCCTCGCAATATGCCACATGCGAGGAAACAACCGAGTAATGGATACTGATTACTCCCATTCATTATAACGTACAATACATGTCGCAGTGCACTTTAGCAATAATTATAACTGCAACTTTGATATATCTACTGGAGGTAAAACCTTTATAATTCTGGACTATTTACTTTTTAGTAAATTTCCCCAGAGAATTAGTTATTTATTAAAGCATTAAATAGATGAAGAGTACTGAATGAATGTTTCCAAGGCTGTTCCCCGAAACAGATCAAACCACATGTGTCAGATTATTGCGTGAGCACTGAATAGAGGTGTTTGTATCGTATTTCTATTGTTGCCGTTCGTAGCTTAGCGAGTCTTTGTACACGTGTTTCGCTTCAGAAAGCACAAATTTAAAATATTCACCATATTTGGTCGTAGTTTAGAAAAGAGGATTAAACCCACACAAAGTCACTATTGAGATGAGGTTTAAGTTTTAGGTGAGAATTTAACAAAGAATCTTTTGAAAGTATTGTCAGGGTGGATAAATAGGTACAATGATATTTCATGTAAAAATATAGGGTAGCAAGTGTACCTAATACACAAATTGAACTCTACCAAGCAAGGGACGATTCGCTAAACTTGTTATTATTTACATAGTGGTATGATAACCAGCATCAATTTACTTTGCATCATGATTGTTTTGAGTTCTTTGGTACCTACTCTCTCCATACCATAAGTTCTCCTGGTCCGAAAGAGGGATATATGCCGTTGTATTTAACGGTGTACCTTTATTGATGCCTGGTCGTTGCCCCTGTCAAGTGCTGAGGATTAATTAACCCTCCAATGTCGTTATCGCAGGTTAAGCGTACCACCGTTGACCGAACTCTTGACCTTTTAAATGACCACACAAAAACATAAAAGTAATTACAGCGGTTTGTCGATAGATCGATCAATTAACCTGAAGTAACATACGTGTAGATAACTCATTTATTGACGGCATTAATGCCTATCTTCATTGGTTATTACTAGTAACATCCGGTTTGTAAAAAATAGTCTTTATGTTTCGAATTTTAATCGGGCCTGAAGCTATTGTTACCTACTTATTTAACTGTAGTTTCATGGTTCTCAATAACAATAAATAATTTAGAAAGACAGTGGTAAAATTTACGATAACATTTATTTATGATTTCATTTATCTTATTTTGCATAAAGACATAAGATTACTAATGCGATATCGTTTCTGAGATGAAATACGAGTATGTCCCAGATAGTAGGTATAACCACGTCAAGTATCATCTAATTCTCTCTAGTGGTTTCCGCATGCAGCCCGATAAAAATTCTAGTATTGGTGGCAGAGTACATTGTACAGATTCAGCACTGTTGGTTTTATTACTCATAATATAGTTATTATGTTATTCAAACATATTAGCTACATTAAATTATTAAATAGCAATACGTGAATACTTTAATATGTGGCATAGTTAAGTTTACCTGAAGATGAAGTGCATAAAACTAAATTTTATGTGTAACATCTGATATTAAAATAAAAGAAACACTATTATATTTCGTTCAACGACAAGTTACTACACACATACACGTTAAACGGAAGGCCCTGTTGACGTCTGCCAACCAAGGAGAATCTGTAAATCTATTACTTAATGTTACGAGTTGAGGTCAAACTTTGAACGACATCGAAAACTTCGTAAAACTTGACATTAAACTTGAAAGACCATAATAATATATAATCACCATCGAACGCGTGTGAAGGTCGGTTCAGGGCTGTGATATTTCCGAAAATTATAGAGGAATGTACCTACCCTTTCTTTACTGCGCTTTAGACGAAGTTTTGACTAAATCGTACTCAACACGCTATTGTTCGCCTTGAATGTTTATTACCTACCTTCAATGGAAAACAAGATTCATTATCGCACCTGACCTGTTGTATCAAACAAAAGTAATTCCTACTAATGAATTTGATAACAATAATTTATTAGTTTATTAACAGATTGAGAATACATCTGTTTTTAATTTTGGAAATCCAAAAAAGCGTCTTCTTAAACACACATCGGTAATGTCAGAGTAAAGGTTCATGTTTAGTAGTTGATGTAAACTTGGCGACACGTGTCGTTTAACTTTGCTTAGGTCATCGCGGCAAGACGCGACGTAAATACAATGTTACCAGACATTTTGGAGACATCGCTCTACAAAACACGACTTCTTTGGCGAAGTAGCGACGCTTTCATTCCCTAGTGTATACGACGCTTAAGAGTGATTCAATCACGTACGGTGACTGAAATTATCTCAATAGAATAAGTTAGTTCATTACAGCACTAACTAGTTTATAGTAGGTTAAGCAATGATGACATAACTTTACTCAAATTGCCATACCGCCAATTATCTGGACTGAAGCACTGCAGCGTTGTGAACTAAATTGCGGGTTAGGTCTTGAATATAAACTAAGGCATAATAAAAAAATGTGCCATCTATATACATAATATACTATCTGATATTAATGGCAAATTTTATTAGATTATTACACCTAATAAATTTCGATTGTAGGTACAATTTGTTGTACAGTTGTTGTTCAGTTGTAGGTACCTACTATTTCAGTCAATAAAGTAAATAAAATTGTCTGTGATCATTTATGTTTTTGGCAATTAATAACCAAACCAAACAGAAAAAATATAAAATGTGTTCACAATTTAACGATGACGTATACTTAGGTACAACCATGATAAATATGTATTATGTTATATGATACGAACTCACAGAGGAGCTATTAGCTACTCTCAGAAATATGCTAAAACTTTGTTCACTAAAAAGCTTAGCAAAATCATGAAAACTTAATGCACTTTATATAAAATGTCATGTACATCGACAAAGTATCAATCTGCGAAATTAATTTTAGGAAACCAATTACCACTGCCCGTTTTCATCAGATTTCGTAGAACAATCTTTTAAAATAAAATACGGGTGTATTTCGGAGCTTTATTTTTTATATTCCAAGGGTCCTTTTAAATAGTTAATGAAACGTTGAGATGTAAATTGGTTTCACTATTATCCGAATAATTTATGTCGGTACGTGGTATTGGTATACGATTCGTGTCTTAAAACCGTCGAGTTTTCGGGTTCCTTAAAGTACATAGTTTTGCCATTAAACTCCGTGTATCTTGGATATAATTACTTAGATATACGAGTAAGACCCTAAGGACTAAAAATATGTAATTTGGCATGGGCACAAATATATTTCTTGCAGCGACAAAAAAGTGCTATAAAATCATCAAAAATCAATTAGGGTTAATATCTTACAGTTAAAATGGAAGAACCTTTTTTGAATGAGGTCTAAACGGTAAATTTTAAAAATCTGAATAGATCTACAGAATCTAAATAAAACTATCACAGCTAAACTAAGAAGGTAAAGGAGTAATTAAGCAACTACAAAATTTTACATTCCGCGTGACCTGACGGCGTACTTGGCAGATTATTTTAAACAAGCTATAATTGATAACGGTTCAAATATGTTATTCAGAATGGAGAACATTTTAACCTGACATTAAACATTAAATTGAACCTAAAATTGTTCGAACCGCAGTGTCCATACTCCTAATTTGTGGCTCGGTTCAAATAGATATTCGAAGTTAGAACGACCTTAATTAAATCTCCATAGCGTAATGTGATGCTGATAAAATCGCCCTTTTTTAATGCTTACTCATGGTAGAAATTGATGGAAAATCATTGCAGAATTTATACAATATATAACATTTTTATAATAGGAACTTTGTTGACCTCAATTCTACTCGTATTACTAAAGCATTTTTACAATATCCGCTAATAAATGACAACCCTATTAGTTCACAATTACTGTAAACGAGTAGGGAAGAAGTAACAAACATTATATACGCACTTTATCTGTCTTGTCCAGAGTTAATGACACCTTAGTTCCGGAAAGAAATAAAGAATAATTTGGGGGTGTCCTAATTTCATTTATGTAATGCGATAAAATCCCCGCCCTCGGTCACAATCATAACAATTTGGTCTCACAATTAGTTTCATTTCAAGATATCAAATAAAGCTGATTAATTTTTATAAATACAAAGCTCAACAAACACTGTTTCATTTAATTATTTACGAAACAGATCTTAAAAACTGTCTAAATGAAGTTGTAGATTATCCCCAACTACCTATATAATTGTATTTCTTTCTTCAATTTACGTTGTGCCGTAGAGACATCTCGTTTTCACTTAAATTACGTTGTTTAATACAAATTTGACAAAACATAACATGACAATCTTCTCCCTTTCGAATAATTTAATAGCAGATTCAATATTTATTATACTCTGACGTTAACGAAACTGGATCGTGTATTCAGTTCCACGTAAGGATAGAATAATTTGTTGAAATGTACAATTTCCCTTAGCCCACTTTCTCTAGTATTGTACTCGTACTACATTACTATGTAGTGACTAAGACATACTTGTCTTAGTATTTCAACATGACAACAGTTAATATACGTAAACTACATTTCTGTACATTGTATTATGTTCTGTATATAAATTTCCATTTAATTTATCTCTGTAATTAAGCGGTCAGCTCTCAGGTCAGACTTTGAACGTACTACAGGGAACCTTGTTAAGACGCTACAATATCGAGTACACGATTTTCAGTAATAAAGTAAATTGTTGTGCAGCTTTAGTTTAAGTTATACGTGTATTTAAATTAAAAATAACGCAAATAATTCTGTTTTGGTATTATTGTTCGAATTAAAAAATGAAGGTTTTTATTTGGAAACGTAGGTATGTAATGTTATCAAAAAAACCGTTCAGCCTAATAAGTGTTCCAAGAAAACACAAAATTAATAAGGCTGTGTTTGTGTGTGTGTCAAAATCGATTAAGTAGTTTTCTTGATATGGAGCAAAATGTAATACGGCAACAATGGTTTTACTGACACTGTTGTTATAAGATTTTGTAGGTAGCTAATGATTTTCTTCATTTTTGTATGACCTCTATAATAATCCTTATTCATTATTTCTTTATTTTCTGTTCACTTTTTAAGTTAGGTATTTTTTATATCTACGATGAAATTTAAACTACTAGGTAAGCAGACCTACGAAGTGTCACCTCAACATTCATTGTGTTAATTTGACCTCAATTCACCAAGTGCTTCAGAACAATTTACTCTACACCATTACTTATTAATGACATGAAAGCTGACAGTGCAGTTTTTATTAATACAATGATTGATCATTAGTTCAATCGCTTTAACTATTGTAAATAAATAGGTTCAACACATACAATAATAAAGACCGTGCTCTAGCTATTCGTCTATTTGACAATTCAAAAGTCAATAAACAAACTAATGGAACCAGATGGCAATTACTCAATTAGTTATAAATTAATTGTAGCTATTCACTAGTGGCCCGCTCTCGCTTCGCTTCGATAGACCTTTTGCGTGTACCGTGGGAACACGGAAGAAAGAGATACATTCCTTGCTCTGTGGTGGGAACAAAACGGTTTAGTATGAAAACAGAGAAAATGTTATTTGGAATAATACCGTTAATAATAGCTACAAACAACAGAAGCTTAATCTCAATCGGTCTATTGATTTTCGCATAATAAGTACCTGAACAGAAATATACAAACAAGCAATATAAAAATGAAGTTTTTGCATCTATATCGATCAAGCTTTACCTAATACCCAAAAATACCTATTCTGTGAACAAAATTTACTCTATTACAGTTTCATTAAAAGCAAAGATTAATCGGTAAATTAAGTTTGTTCGCAAAATTACTTCAATTTATTTCGTATAGTTCTGTTCATTTGGCAATAGGCATTTTGGATCCGACCGGAATAACTCATTTATTTAATACTGTACGGTCTTCGACAGATAAATATTATGTGATTATTTTGCTTTACATACTTATTAATCTATCAGGTATTTCTTAATATGCCTACGCATATAAAAAAAAATAGGTTTTATTGTAGTAGTTGTTACCGGTATAAGCATTTGTCTAAACTAGTTGTAAGGTCTTTTGCGTGTTTAGTAATCATTCATTAGAGAATGGACCGTAATGTTTTACGGTGTCATTATATAATTTAGCTTTGTAGGAATGGTTAAAGTTTTATTTGTCAGTCACGAAGACGACGACGGTCTTATTACGTCGAAAGTACCATTAGCCCTAACGGATCAAAAATGCTAGAGGAGACTGACAACACTATACGCTTAGTAAAGTGACACAAGCTACATTTACCAGAAAAACTATCAAAAATTAAGTCATTAGCTCCACCGACATAATATCGATTCTATTAAAAATAATATTATGATCGACTCATCGCAACTACGGCTTACTAACTTTAAGGACTTACTAACTTTTGACTTTGAATTATGCTTTGGTAAATAAACAAAATGACGATACATAGGATACAAATAAAAACCTAAGTGTTTATTTTCTTATATACTTATTAAAATAAATTCAATTCTTAATAATAATAACATGCATAACAGTTCTACGTTTTTTTGTTCCTAGATAACGCTTTGGACTTCCCTTTAGTGCTACTTATGTCAGTTGTCCATAGGTGACGATAACCATTTACATTCTTCGTTTATTTTGGTTTCAGTACTATTTCCAAAAACTACCATTCACGGTATAGGTTTTAACCCTACCACTATTACTAACCTACTTTGCGTGGCCATTGTTAGGTACTACAAGAAAGAGCGTTATTTATAGTAGCTGGCTGTAAAGATAGGCATCAACAGAGACGGAAGCCGTTACCTTCGCGTGTTGCAATGCTTTGCAACGAGCCCATACATTCTACTTTAAAGTCCAATACTACCTGAGGTCACGTTACGTAAATAACGTGATTGCACTCGTCTCCTTGTAAATTACTCAGTAGTGCTAACGATGATAGGCTAAAAAACCTGCAAAAACGTCGTTCTAAATGTTTTCAAATGATTAATATGGGCTTATAAAGGATTAAGAGGACCAAAAGTTATTAAAGTGCGGAGCATGTTTGCGAAAATTCTGAAGCGATTTTTTAATAGATATTAATGTCACTGTCTGTATAAATCAAATATTTTAATTTATACTTATTTAAATATAGAATAAAATATAGCCTAGCAACGAAAAGTAAGTTAAACATTTTTTGTCACTGACGAATATTCTCGCGTAATTATTTTCTCGATGATACTACGTAGCCGTATATTTTTAACCAACTCAATTTTTATCTTGAAGCGAATGTACTCGGGCTTCGGATCTCAGAGGAAATGCAAGCTTAAGTGAGTTAAATTATTACTTCTCTTGATGTAGCTTATATTTTTATTCTTCTTTATTTAGATCGTTATTATTGCCAGTGAGCTTTATCTGCGATTTTGTTCTCTCTAAGAAATAATGAAAGCAAGAAAAATTAAAGAGCTTATTTGAAAGCTCAAGTTGTTAGAATATTTGTTTGAAACTAGCATTATAAAAGCTGTAGGTAGACGTATTCTATTTTCATAATTTTTTGCCTTGGTTTCTTTTTGAATCAAGTTATCTAAAAAAATACTAGAATAATCCACGGCAATAAAATTTATAGTTATCCACAAGCGTTCCTTTTATTTCTACATTACACGGTAATGCGTGCTAGATTGTCGTTTATATTTTTCGCATTCAACATAGTACCTACAAACGGAACAAGGACTATAAAGTAATTATTCTAATAATAAATAGAACCTTTTTCTTACACAAGAATAACTATGAATATTCTGGATCTGACTATGCCTACCCACCCTTAAGTTTAATCTAACCTTTTCTACTCTTGAACCAAATTTACGAGTACCAAACCAACGCCTTTTACTACCTTTGGTCTTTCTGTTGAAGATTATTATGTGCGCTCTGTATCAATCAATTTCATCTTTTTTTGTATAATTATTAATCATTGATTCAATTACACTCGCGTTTCCAAACCTGACTAAATACCTACTACTTCTACTACTATTCTTTTGAAACCCACCATTTTTGTCCTAATTAGAAAAGAAGTTATAAAACTAAAGAAGCGAGTAAACCTTGAATAAACCTGTTTTAATATTACATTTGTTACTGGAAATTTGTCTCTATATTCTTATAAGTTCCAATTTTATTTCGCAGTATCAAGTTCTTAAATCATTTATCAAGGGAAGCCATTAGGTTCTCAAATACTTAATTATTTAACTTTAAACCTTTATTATAATTCCGGAATATTGTATTATTAAACCAGACTAAAACGAATAATAATGGTGTTACCAAATATCATCCAAAAGATAAGGTAACGCAATTGTGCAGTGAATACAAAACTGTATTAAAATGGACCTTCTATATACATATAACGTTAATATGTATAACTTTGGTCATTAACTATAATCGTACCTGCTGCTATCTGCTCCGCCTACTCTACCTATCAAAGATTGAGTTAATGATTGTATTTTTAATATTCCGTAATATGTTTGAAAAAAAAAAACAAATAAAAAAGTCATTGCACGACAATTCTTAAAAGAACTATCTAAAAATAAGAGTGTGTCGCATATAAAAAAATATAGCCGATGCAACTTACACAATGCAGACGTAATCAATGACACCCAATGATATTACAATTTATAAAAAAAAAATATAGCATATACAAACTAACGTTCGACAAACATTATCCTTCTAACGTAAGGTAAAAAGCACTGGTATAATCAGCATTTAGGTTACGTTTACCAAACGAATATTATTATTTCAAATTCAATTTGTGAGTGCAGGGTAGGAAGCCCCGCAGCAAAATAGGAGGGAGTTGCAAATGACATAAAAATACAATCCAATAATGAAACGAAGCTTTGTTTCCCGCCGTTTGAGTGCCGTTGTTGAGTAAAGTGGGAAAAACTCGGTTGAAAGTCGATGCTTATATTAATAACAATATATCTTATTACAATAAACGAGTATCCCCATCACAAAATTAATTGAAAAGGCAAGAGAATTTGATGTTTTTATTAACAATTGTGGGTTTAAAATATGTTTTACGTATCAATTAGGTATATAGACATTTACTTTTTATACTGACATGATTACTATTCGAAGTTATGCATTTAAACATACAATTAATACTTTATTTAACAGTAGGTATAAAGGTGACGTAGGTATGTTTTGCTGATATGTTAATGTATTTAATAGCTATAGCTACACAAATGTTCCCAGAACATTAATTAATTTGTTATACCTGAATTCTTGTTGTTAGTAAAATAATATTTTGGCCTCTACAAAAAACTTTGCTTGTTATCTGAACGTAGTGAGTTTCCTTTTTCCATATTAAATGAACATTCGTGACAATGTTTTTCAAATTCATAAATTCAATGCTTTGTTAAAAACTTTGACTTAACTAATGAATGAGCATAATTTATTTCAATAATTTCACTGAGCAAATCTTAAAAGGAAAATAAATTAAGAGGAAATTGGTAAATTATAGGAAAATTGTTTATTCAAATTTTACGAGAACAAAGGTTTTGTGAATAATTTTAAAGTAACCGCTAATATCAAGGCATAGGTTTTTCTCGTCCTTTGCCTAAACTGATCATAATAAAGTAAAAAGAACTTATATTACCTCCATTGAAAAATGTATTCAGATTATGATTCATGCAATAGTAGGTAATATTGATATAATAAAGAGTATAAATAAATGTGATTTTAAAATCTAATCGTCTCGGGCACTAAACATTTATATTTAAAATTTATAACCAGTAAGTGTACCGTTATGAGTGTAAAACATAAATATAATATTACCCAAATAACAAATAATCGCGATATAAACTGACCCTAAAACTACGACAGACAAATTAACTTACGTATCTCTTCTATATAAAATAAATCAGTAGCTATTTGTGACTATAACATGGATCTGTCGGATGTTACTGATCCACAAAGGCGTAATACAACGAGGGGAACAACGTATTTCAGACTCCAGTCCAAAGTCAAGGTAATCCATTACCTTGATGTCACTCATTCGGGAATACATTTTACTGTATGCTTCAACGGTACAGTTTATATCGTCTGCGTATTACGAATTTTACGTAAGGCCTATTCTTCAAAACGGAACGTTATTTTTGTTATGTAATGCCATACTCATGACAATCTAAAAATCATTCTTTTTAACATTAACTTTTGTTTTGCTTTCTTATGTTATTTAACTATTGAGACAACATTAGCTTTTAAATTACCTATTCTATTTCAATCTATACCAAGCTACCGCATTCGTGTAGCTTCTATACAAATACTATCTACGAAAGAGTTCATAAGTGTTTTATAATTGTATCTACAACTTTATTTGAAAGCTTACATATCCTGCGCTAAGGAACCTATGTCACGAAATCGTCCTTTTTATAGTCTACAGAATATCTAATTCTTAATAATATTTTATGTCCATTACCATAAAATCTACCTGTCTTTCTTGTAATCAAAAAATTAAAGTGCTATGATTTGAATTAAATTCATAGACAAGGATAAACTAATGGACATTTTTTTAATCTTTACAAAAGAAAGAATTTTAGTGTTCATCTTACTTAACAGTCAATCTAAAAACAAAAAGGCTAAGCTCTAATGGAACTAATTCTAAAAAAGTGTTATTTCTCTTTAAATTTCTACAGTTATATTACAACGACATAGGCCCACATCACGTGAGTGGGTATAAAAAATATCGAAATATCTGCTCATTTGAATTCGCATCGACCCCAAGTAGGATGAGAGAGCCGAAATTGTGAAAAATCAAACAAAGCTCAACGTCTCGAAAACGGTAACATTTTTATTGCGGTAATTTTTTGATATGTTGCATGTCGACCCTCGAGCTAGCTTCCATTACCGTATGTCGTACAACTTACGGGACACCCTGTATATGTAATGTACACATTAAATTTGAGATAGGGCTTTTAATACTGTCAAACAATGTAAACATGACACAATATTGTAGCGGAGTGTATTAACTGGAATACGCTTGTCATGTTTTTGGATACTAAGGTGACGGGTCTGGGATTATGTGATATTCGGGTTGACCACTAATCTCTCCAACGTTATTAATTAGACTAATTTAGAGTACCTATCTGTCTTTCTCATGATACTTTTATACCTACAAACAATTTATGTGTTATCATTTTTGTAAAAACGGCAGCTCCTATTAAGATAAAAACTAGCAAAACTCGATTAACCTTGGTATCATTGTTAAAGAAAATTGTCTTTCTCTAGTTTTTGGAAAGTATTGAAAACATGGCACATAGTGGTGCCATCTATCTATCGTACTTAGAGTTTTTTAGAGTGGATACATTAGGCGATACATTTTTAGATTAGTTACACTAGGTGGTGCCTATAGTATATTTGTACATGGAGGAAAGCTCGACAACTGAAAGATTACTACTATACAGTGGGTATCTGGCGCTTATTACAGGAATAAAGAATGCGTCGAAAGTCCAATGCTGATATTTTTTAATATAATAGTTATGGTTTCAAAATGCTTTTTTCTTCTTCAAACAATGTAATGTTTAATAAAATTTCTTACTACTAACGTTAAAGTGACTATTAGTAAATTGCATAAGACAGAACTATGTTGGAATTTCCATGTTTTTATCCTAATTTAACCGTTCTAAGGAGCTTGAAATTAAACGTAATGAACTTTTCTCTTTTATCTTGACCTTAAGGATTTTCTCCTCAAAGTTTCATTGAAATTAGTCAAGTTTTAAACAATTATGTAACAAACTCACCTAAGTTTCGACTGAAACTAAACGTTATGTAAACATCTTAAATTAAATATTTGAAAGGAACATCGTTTACCGTTCTCGTAACTTATCTGTGTGAAACTTACACTTATACAAAGTTGTAAGGCAGCTGTTGTTGAACGAAACTATAAAACGTTTTCGGAAAAGGAAATGAAAACTTTGTCCTCATTTAATCGAAGTCACCTAAAAAGGTTTAAAATAAAGTTTGCGCTTCATTAAGCTTGTGAAACGACCAGTGCATACATGCGAAATTTTGTTAGACTAACTACTACGTTTAATACTTTACTAACTCTCATTTATCCGCCATGAATATAAAAAGGTCGAATTTGTGTTCGTAAACAACTTTGTTCACGGCAAAGATTTATAACATAAAATATTGTGTTTGTAAAAACCGCGTTAGACTTTCATGAATGCACAGCGTGAATCACGCTTACTATTATTAAATCGGCCCGTGTTTCTATGAATAATAATTGCATACGGATAATGCAGAACGGTAGCACGTCTAGGTCTCCTGGTGAAGTAATATCCAATTAGGCAGTGGAATACCTTACGTGCTTATGCCCGTCTGCCTTATATCTCTATTCCACAGGACACGATCGTCGTATATGTATAATAGCTGTGTTCAAATATATTATCTACGATAGAGAGTACATTGTATGCGCTAACGTTTAATTTAATGCTTTTTTTCCATTTTAGTTAACTTTATGCTATTTGGATAGAAAATCGGGAAGTATTTATTTTCAAGTTATACTTAATCCGTAATTGTGATTTAAAAAAACTACATCGAATTTTATAAATTTTGCAGGTGTTTAAAATTCTGCCGACACGTATGTATTTACTTCTTAATGACAAAGATAGATACTACGAAAAACTGGCAGAATTTTCTTCACGTAATCAATTATTGTCTGAAGTAAAAAAAATGCAGAGTAGAATTAGAAATTCAGCTATAGAATTACTCTACAAAACGACATTTAGAAACTCGGTCATACCAAGCTTAATTAACGCGTTTGGATTTCTAAAGACATTAAGCAAAATGTAGGTTTCGTACGAAACGACGTAAATTCGCAAGCTTTGTTTACATCCTACTAATATTATAAATGTGAAAGTTT
>LGAG01000332.1:189141-218904 GCA_001278395.1 Lerema accius | reverse complement strand
TAACGCGTTTGGATTTCTAAAGACATTAAGCAAAATCTAGGTTTCGTACGAAACGACGTAAATTCGCAAGCTTTGTTTACATTTTAAATAACTTTTTTTTCAAATTGGTCTAAATTTCATACGTATGAAATATGTCATCAAATGAACCAAAAGAGTCGTTATAATTTTTAGCCATTATTTCTTTTAAAGAAGTAAATTTTCTAGCCTTTGAAGTTTGGATCTGTTGCATTTATATTGTTTTCATCAAGATTTCAGTTCAGATTCTAAAAGTTAGTCAGTTTTCCTGGTAATGATTCGAGAGATTTCCAGCATTTTATAATGCATTAATGATAACGTGAGTCAGAGGGAGCTTTGCCAATCATTATTCATATGCGATGTGATGTTTATCGCCACCCATGTGTGTAGAGTCATCGCTTCGTGTTTCTCCGTCTCTTGACGCATACTTGCTATTTTCAGCTGACGTTTTTTATGTCGACATACTGAGATTACTGTAAATTGGTAGCTTTTCTTAAATTCTTTTATAATCTTATCTAGATAGTAAAATAAATTTATTGAAAACGTTTTGAAAACTTGTATAAATACTGACTTATCTAAACCTTAACAATATCTGCTCGGTATTCTATTATAATATATAATGCTTTACACATTGTTCTCTTTCGACGGATGAAGTTAACATTAAATACATATTGAAGTTTTGTTTGAGTTACGAACCCGCTACGGCGGGATCAACTGAGTTAAAATTAAAAGGATTATTTTTGTTTAAAGTGTGTTATTTCAATCAAATATTTGATTTCGATAAAGTTCTGACTTGATTAAGTAATAATGTATAACCTAGGTTTGCTGAACTCCGAACCGTGTCAGGGAAAATGTATCTAAGCTACGTGTATAAAATGAAAACATCATGGGTACGAACCGTCCCTTTGGGTCCTGTTTTTATTAAACAGAGCGGAGCTACGATAGCATCACTTTGTCTAGAGAGCAAGATGATCACCTTGTCCTCTTGCAATATTGCCAGGATAAATATAGAAAGCCACACACGACAATGTTGTAACATTTTATTGTAACCAATCACACTATTGTTATATACAGATGTAATAGTCATTGAAATATTGATGAGACAACAATTTTGTTGCTAAATACTAAAGGCTACTCTATAGTAAAATCAACAATTAGAGAGAGAGATCCTGTTGTAATTTGGATATGTTACACACCTCATAACGCGCACTCATCACTCAAGACCTAACATATATCCATCACATTAATTATTCGGGTCGTTGAGGATACGGTTCCGCGTGTCTTTCCCAATGAGTTGACAATGTCGGCATTAATTAGCAAAATTTGTAATTTGCCAAGACAGATGTAGGGAACTATTTTAGCCAATACGCGCCAGTCGGAGACGCAAGCGCACGCCACCCACGCAAGCTTACAAAGCTCTGAACAAAGCGCCGTGTTCCCGCATTCAGTATACACGCGAGCTTGGGATAACAGGCTACTCCAAATCTTGATCCATTATTTAAAAAAGTGAACTTCACTTGAAAAGTCAAATTAATATACCAGGTACATATTCATTATTAATTTCTGTTTAATTCAGTTCGGTGAGAATTTGTGTTGTGTTATTTAATTATAAAACTGTGATCAATTTTTACCTACTGTTAATTTTATATTTTTATTAATTATCGTGGTGCAATATTATAAAGCTTGGTGTTTGTTTACGTTATTAGAGGAGTTGCGTTCAATTTTGCGTTTTATGAACTGTGTTTTATGACTCAAAGTTACTATCATCATTAAAATAGTCGCTTTCGCTGAAAGTCCATTTTGAAAAGTTCCCCCTTATATTAATTTCAATGTTTATGTCAGCTATTGGTCAAATATATTAAACATGAACTAACATAAAGGTAAAATTTGAAAATTTAACTTCAGACGTTGGGTCCCAGGATAAAGTTATGTCTAGTAACTTTTTAAATCTAATAATCTGGCCAATTAGTTTTAACGCAATAGAATTTTCGAGAAGCCATATTCAATGATAATTTTTTTTAATTCTGGCTTCTGTTTTAAACAATGATTCCTGATCAGGTTCCCACAAATGTAAATTAAAAATGCGACTAGCTCTAGCCGAACTAAATTCTCTTACAACCTGAATTTAAATTCGGTTCAAACATTCCGTTGCTGGCCGAGCGCCAACTCACGGCTATCAATTTCTTTCAAAGCAGGAATTTTATTTTATGTACGCCACGATGAATTTATTCGTTTTGAATAAAATATGAATAAATAAATAAGTCTTACATACATACATTATAAAATATTATCTTATGTTTTACCAAAGACTTGATTTATTAGGTATTTTTGAATAAACGGATATCCTCTACATAAATAAATGTGGTTGATGCATCAAATATGATATGTTTTGTAACCAATGTGTTTTAGGACAAATCCAGAAAAATGTCTGAACACAAGAATCTCGAGGCTGGTCAACAGCTTGTCGTTAAGACCATGAATGAGGTCATGGAGCAGAAGCAGAAAAAGCAACAGATATCCATTCAAGCAAAACAGGAATTCCGTGAACACTACGAGGAGAGTTTCGAAGAGGAAGTCCAGGAGGAAACCTTCATTGATGAGTTCGGAAATGAAACCACGAACCGAGTCGAAACCAGTAGTGAGAGCAAGGAGCATTCTAAAAGCGCTAACGTTGAAGTGAAGGCGTCAGGATTAAACGCACAACAAGTTAAAGCGCTCACTGACTGCGCGAACCAAGCGGGACAACTTGCGCTTGACTCCAAACCAGCAAATTAAACCATGTAATTAAATTAATTACTATTTTTTCACCTTTCGATGCCTATTTAATAACCTCATCGATGATCATAGCGCTACAAAATAACAATGCCTCGTAATATAATTTTATTTACACACATCGGAAGTACTTGTTCGAGTTTTTAAATTCTAATGTTAATCCACATTTTTATTTATTACTGGACCTTATTATGATCTACGTTACCTTCTAGGTAGTTATACACTTTTACTTAACTAAAAATACTTGTTTCAGGTGTCAATTCTATACGCGTGTGGTGATTTCAACGAGTGATAAAGACTGTCCAGTGTTCCTTACTATACCTAATTATATATCGTAAATATAAGATAAGATGAAATGATACGCAATAAATGTATTTAAATGAAAAAAGGTGTATTCAATAGTGTGGTGAGTGAGTGTGTATGAAGTTATAGGCATTATTAAAAATTAATTATGGAAGAAGACGAGGACGAGCGAAAGGCTCGGAGACCAAAACTAGCAGCTATTACGAGTAGCTCATTAAATACACGCATAGTCCATTCATCTTTAGAGGAGGGTTTTGTCCGTCAGCAAGTTTCATCCGAGTCCGCCGATGCTAATACGTCCAGTATTTCAACAGCTCAGTACAGTGACAGAAGTTTTGTGTCTAAAGCTAGCACTTTTTCTCGAAGCGGTACATCTAGCTCGAGTCAGGAAGAATGCGAGGCACAAACGACAGCTGCAAGCGGTCAATTCTTGTCAGCGACGAGAGTTGAGACGGCGCGTTCGATGGAGAGCCTCCGTCCTAGTAAAGATACCTCCCCGGCGCGCCCAGCCAGCTCTTGTACGTCGGTGCGGGTTCATCGCAGCTCATTTTTGACAGCTAGCGAGCGTGATGTCAGAGAAACACGGGGTGCGCCTGCCCGCCGGGCGCTGTCAGGAGAGGATATGGGTTGCTCTGCGGAAAAAAGACGTGGGTTGTTTGCCAGTACCGAGCGGCGAGCCCTTCAACAGCTCAGTTTGCCGCCACCGGAGCGCCGTTTGACTATTTTAAGTCCACATAGTCCGATGGCGACCGGTGAGCTGCAATGGCCCTCGACGTCAGGGATTCGAGGAAGGCGTAAAAAAGGAATGGTCCTTCCTAAACTGATATTACCTCGCAGCGACTCGGATGGCTCGGATGTATTTTTTGAAAGGTGCATAATTTTATTTACTTATCTTAGTTATACTAAGTACATATTTTTTTTTACGGTACATAGAAAAAAATACCTTCAACTACATAATATGATTTTACTTCATAAAAAAGTTTATTGAGCTACCAAAGTAAACATTTAGATGCTTTTTATTTGGTTGTAGCAAAAGTATGGTAGGTAGGTACTTTATTTTTAATAATGATTCAATTAAATAATAAACATGCAGCAAACATAAGGTAGGTACAATTATTATTTGCAGCTACTAAAACACCGATAAATCTTATACAGGATACAGGAACATCAGAAACTATCACAACAGAATTTAGGAAAAAATCAAATTCACAAGTTTTATCAATAATATTTCTGTTTATAATAAATTCATCCTTTGAGAAATACAATTCAGTATGGCCCACTTGTGCACTGTGCCGCTAGTAGAGTTGTTTACACTTCTCTTTCAGTGGACTACTTTCAACGTACAGCTTATTATTTTTATATTGAACATTCGTAGCTCTCCATGATCCTCCAACGTTTCAATGAAATTAAAAGTAGATACTATCTATCATTCGATCTTGTATAGCGAATGGAATATTCAACGTATCGAATTAAATATTTACTTCAACAATTTCAAAATTGATATACGAAAGTTATTTTCAATTATGTTCCTTTGATCTTTTTTATACCAAATGTTGAAACAGAATAAATTTTTGCAACGGTAATCAGTATTTTGGATTATATCCAAAACCAATGGTCCCTACCTTAATCACTGACTCATTCAAAATCACATTTACCGTTGAATATATTTACTGTGCCTATTTATGAAGTCCTAAAACGACAAATTACAAAAATAAATCTTGATTCTCGACGTTAAATTTGACTTGTGCTTCATACTTAACGTAATTAACTGGTTTAAAGCAAAATAAAATGAGAGTTAATAACGAGTCGCTTTCATCCTTATTTACTTTTCTATATTACCTTTGAAATATCAAAGAATGTTATTGTTTAATTGTCCTTACGAAAGTAAAGTTCCTTCTAAATTGAAGAAGAAATAGGGTTCTAATTGATGTTTCTCAAAAACTTTTTTATACTTTTTCCAGTTTTAGAATATTCTTATATAATAAAATGTAAAAATACTTATTAATAACTATCAAGGTGAGATACTTGAAGTATATAAGGACTTATTGGTAGTGTGTAAGTGTAGCCTAAAACTTATAAATCGATTCCTTGGACTAAAAAATACCACACCTTGGAATATTTGTTTTGGATTTTAAAAATAACGTTAACTTTGATAATAGAGAGTACCAACAGACAACAAATAGTCTATTTATTATTCTATATCTAATTCCATCAACTTATATCTTAGACAGTAAAGATAAACCACACAATCTCATTTACATTGTAAAATTTATTATTCTGTAGGTTATTCCAGTTACTAAGTTACGCCCAGACACTAAATCATTATAATAAATTACTCACAAAAACCTAAGGATTTGCACAAATATGCGGAATTCCAATTAATCATTTTCAGACTTAACTTAAAGACTTCAGAGATCGTTAGCGTGGTAGATAGTCAGAAAGTGCGGATTTTTATCGTACTTTTTGTTTGAAATAGGAAGTAGCCTTAAGCAATACCAATTACATCTTCTTTCTTTTATCTTGCTCTACCACATATTTTGTATTAAAATAAGAAATCCACGCTTACGCACCGCAAATCAAACATCTCTAATAGCCAATGCAATGACAGTTTGTTGCGAGTAAGTATACGTCTCTTCCGAACCCGAATTTATTATGTGTTTAAAAGACGTAAGAATAATGTGTTACGTCTTGTATCCCAATCTTTAATAATGGTGCTTTTGTTAGGTATTAAACCAAGGAGTGATAACGTCGTAGCCAACTAGGCCATACCTTCGCTAATCTGTTATCTAATAGTGTTGGAAGAAAGTACAACTACTATTATTCTTCGTTAGCTGTAACGCCAGTGACGAATGGGACTCTTTATCTACATGAGATTATCTTTTTATTGCCGTAAGTTCTACAATTGTAATGTGTGATTACGTATGCGATTACAAAGGTAATTATGATGATAAATATGTGCCAATTGCTTATATTATTTAATCGAAGGGTAGCCTTCTGATAACACTGAATTGTAAATTTAATACGAATGACATTTTAAATAGCGTTTGAGAAAAAGAAAATGTCCGATCAATTCCAAATAAATTACACGTTAATTTATGTTCAAGAACATAGTAAAATGGCTTTTACCTTAGCTTTTTTTACTAGCTTAGGGATTTTACTTTAAAATCTATTAATATTCCTTCCCCACTTTAGTAATGATCGAAACAATTTACGATTACGATTGTTAGTTATTGCGAGGCGTATAACTCCCAAGTACTATTAGGTTTAGATTTTAGTACTCGTATTTCAAGCAGCTTTGAACAAATTTGAGTACTCATTTCGTAAAATTTGTCAGTTACACAACCAAGTATTCAAATTATGCTGCGAAGATTTTTTGAACTGATTTCAAGATTCTGGTATCGAAGAAAAATATCGTTAGGTGTTGTATAAAAAAAGAAAAAGTACAAATTGTAGAATATTATTGTATGAGTAGTAATTGGGTTCAGGTTTGCGCACCGTTCTTTTATATATTTCAAAGGTTTATTCTTATATTTTTTCCGGATAAGTTGGATGATATATCACTCGTACATCACGTAGTACACGGTAATACTGTGTTTTAAGGTTTAAGCCACTCTGTTTTGCGTCAAGGAAAAATGGAGTAGGTTGATAGACATATAGCTGGGTAACAGAATACGATTATTACAGTCTTACCTCCAATTGTCGGACAGTGAGCGTGTGTATAAGCAACATTCGGAAATTACCTATCTGTAGGTCATAGATTTGTCATATGAATTGTGATAGCTCACGCTACAAATAATGCTCAGTAAACCAAATTAATTATTGTAAGTTGTAACTCATCGCCTGCGTTATCTAAATTACGCAGGCCTCTTATCAATTCAGTGATAGCGTGATTAGGTGCCATCGGGCGTGTTACACGGCTACTTGAAATTAAAACATTTTCACGAAAAGCTTAGGGTCGTAGATTACGTTCAGGATGTAATACGTAGAACAAAAGAAATACTTAATGTCACAGATAAACGACATTAAGAAGAGAACAATAAACATGCTAAACAGACTCTGTCCACAAAACCTCTAAGTTTAGAAACTGAAAAGATTAAACGGCAAGTCAGATTCAGACACAAGCACACGAATCGTGAAACTTTATAATTTTTTTATGTATATAGATAAATTCTTTCTTTGCTCTGTGGTAATACCGGACATGATGAACTACACTGCGACTGTTAAGACAGGCGAATTGGCAAACGGATGGGCGTGAGGTCTCATAGAAAGGGTATCTATTGGTTGTATTTTAAAAATCTAAATTTGAATTAGAATGCTGTAAACATCGACAACTTAACCTACGTAAACCTGGAGTTTTGTCATTTAACATTTACTGTATCGACTGGTAAAAGAAAAATGTTTCTGAGTAATGTTAATAGTAATAATATCTAAACAATAAAATATATTCAGTGCTCTATAACAACTTTTTGCTAATGCCACGCTTCGTTTGTTTAGGATTCAAAGTTTCAGTCTAAAAACGAACGAAACTGTTCGCATGAGTAACTATTTCACATCTACGAGTATGTAGGATACAGGCAAAGCTGCAAAATACATGCAGAAATAGTTCCCTTTCTAGCTGAACTATACAATAGATCTACAACATACCATTCCAGCAACGGGCAGACTTTAAAAATAGAGATCTCGTTTAGGTACGCGTTCCCAGTTGAAACTTGATAACATCATAATTTTTATTATTTTTTTGGGAACTGTGTTTGGAAATGGAGAATCTTTTGTGATTAACATTTATTTTTAACCGACTGTGCCAGTGTTCTACAACAGTAAGTACATGTGTCTGTATGCGTTTAGGTATGTATGCGTGTATATGCATATGCATGTACACGTTTGGTACGCTCTGCAGCCCAAATTACTTGATAGGAGGAGACAATTATAGGCTTTAACATTTTTATTTAAGTAGCTATATTTTTCATCTTTGTCATTTACCTCTCTATTTGTATTTTTGTATCTTCGTTTTTCGTTATTGCCGACACTTCATGCAAATGTAAGTATCAAAACCTAAATAAATAATTACAGTAAATTAAATTATGCCCAGAAATTATAATTCTAAAATATTTAATAGCATTCAATCTTATGTTTTCATCCAGGTAAAGTTATCAATGACACAGTTGGTATAGCGTAATTTGTGTACTCAAGTGTTTGGTGAAAAACATTGTATTGTATAATTGTACACATGTAATGTGTAATAGTATAGTTATATGACTCATAATTGTGTATAATATACTGGTTACGTATTGCATAGTTCCAAAGGTGACAAAAATCATGTTATATAACAAAAATATTATTACTTAGCCCAGTTTCTTGGGTGCCGGTTGTTATTATTAGGTGTCAGTTGTCAGAGACCCTTGCCGGGATATACATTTTTAATACTTATGTTCGCAACTATCCCCTCAGACAATCGTCCTGAGTCCTAAGATACTTTGCTGATTAAAGGACTGTTAATGGGTTAAGGCCGTAATTTAATTATGTCAATACGGAAATTGAAGCTATAAGCGTAAACTTAATGATAACCGTACCTTGTTTAAAATTGAGAACTCAGTTCTAATCAATATTGTAAAGTATACATAACTACATGAAAGATCGATACACGTACCTGTTCATAATAAGCTTTGTAACGTGTTCGATGTCATGAGCTTCGACGTTGTGTGCTTAATTCGATATAGCGCAGCCGACGCTTTCAGGTCCTGTTGGATAGTCATTATTATTAGAGGACCCTCTCTACGGTCGAAAGTCGACCAATAAATTATGTCAAACAATAAATTACAGACTTGTTCGATATACTTCACTGGAAGATTTCAACAATCAACTGGCAACATCAGCTGGCTAATAACGGGGCCTTTTGTCTGAAAACTGTGTATTGTTTTTTTTAAAGAGTGATTTGACAGTTTTGCTTTAAATTTAGAAAATAACGTACCTAATGTGTATGTAAAGAAATTTAGCTTTGTGCGCTTATTTTCCATCTAAATTTTTACCGTGTCAAATCTGAATCTCGATCATGCCTTCATTATTCATAAAAATGTACCACAAGTTTATGCGAATAATGAATGTGTAGGTATAAAATTTCTGATTTACTGATCGTTGGCCTAAACGCCGTTCTTAATAAAACACAAGCTGCCTCGTATATTCGTTTTTTAATACGTGAATTTGGCACGCGTTGCATTGTTAGGTATGCAAGGTAAACTGAAGGCTAAAGACATTCCTCGTGTCATTTTGCATTTTTAACTGACTGATTTTAATTCCAAATGCCCACACTACATTCTCCACTCTTTATTAGATTTGTGCATTTCTTTATATAATTTTAAGTATGCAAAATCGTTCCTGCATCATCCTTACAACCGTACCGACCTGTATTAATATACACCTCAGAGCTAGTAGGTGATAAACAACAACATTTTATCTAACAACTAAAATACTGCAGGCGAATAACTTTGGCCACTACAAATCATTATCGCGGTAACTTTAAAATAGAAAATTGAGTTAAAATAAAGACTTATTCATGATAATTCAAACATATTTTTATTAGCACAGTATTAATTCAGTTGTGATGGGCAGAGCTTACGTTCGAATTATTTTAACGATGCAAACGATAACCTTTTCAAAAGTAAAGAAAAGCTTAAAAAGATTAATGACAGAAGGCGCCTTTGCCAGACTTTCCAGGTGTATAAACTGAAAACTTTGCCGCTTATCGCTAACTGAAAATTGCCACTCCTAAGGCTGACATGAAACGTCAATCGGCCAAGATACGGGACGTCGGATGCAACCAGAATTGATTAAAGAATTTTGTTAGCGCTTCCGTGCTTCTAAAGCTTACCTAAGCGAACATAACTCCAGAGCGAAATGTTTTATGTCATGAAAATGTCGTGTATTGTTTATCCCTCTTTCTTCTTTTTACTTTTTAATTGCAAATTTTAGCTAAATCAACTGATGAAAGCATCAATCGTCACACATTCTTCTCTTCTGTTAGCTATGCGTTTTGTCATTTTGAATGCTTAAAATTTAGAACTGCTCTGCATGTCACGCAATATTCAAAAATATAAATGCTGAATCGAGATGACAAGGAAAATCACTCATCGCTTATCTTAGCAAAAAGACATTTTTCATGCTTATCCAGCGAATTGGAGCAAACAAAGATTTGCGCCTGACTAAGTTAAGCAATTATTAAAATAAAAATATCGGAGATTTGAAGACGGTTACATTAAATGTAATGTTTTTGTATCTTGTATTTTTTTAAGAAGACTGGCAGCCTTTCCATGTAAGATTTTTAAGTTGCTACTTAACTTCTTACCTATAAAGGTAAGAATACCGATTCTGACCACATTTCAAATAAAACCCCCAAACAATAAATTGTACTCTACTTATTCAATTACTACAGGTACATGTCGATGATAGATGAGTATTTCTATATTTATTCTAACAAAAGGAATATTTGGCGACCACAATGCTCTAATAGGAACCGATAAACAAGGGCCTTTATCCTTAGCCTCGGAGACGACGTCTTTTGTTCTTGAAGTGGCATCTTTTGGGAACAGGCGAATAGTCCCGCAGATTAGACAAATAATCCATTCAAATTTATAACAGATGTGTAATGGTTGGAACCGCGGAAGTATCTGTATGTAACAGATACATTCCTTGCTCTGTGGTTGGAACAATAACAAATATTATTTAGCAGTGGTTTTGTCAAGTCTGTGGGGTTTATAACTACTAAGTTGTGTAATTAAATAATAGTAATAGAGGACCCGGTGTGTGGTCGAAATCCGACCATGATTTATTTATGAATTAGGATGGATAGGATTAGCATTATGGAATAAGTCACAAAACTATATTTATTCAACTAAGTAAATAAGCACTTCTTAGAGCCACGTAGAAAACAAGTAGAACAAAACCATTGTAAAAACAGTCGAAAATATGTGAATGTCGATTTAATTTCTAAACTGAATGTATTTGTAAAAAATGCAAATTTTTGTGAACTTCCTTTTCGTATAAACACGTATGTGCCTATATTATTCTTAAAATAGTACCAAAAGTTAAAGCCTTCCTAGTACCAGTGACTACAAATAATTCATACCAGTTTGTTTAAAAATCGTAAGTAATAGATCTGGGTCACAAAATGTCACACCCGAATAATATTTCATTTTGCAACAAAATCATAATCCGGATTTGCGTCTATAAAGGCGTTGAATGCAGTGAGAATTTGTGGTATGGAAGATAATTAATGTGTAGTCGCAACCTCGGCACTTGTGAGTGTGAGTATTGCAAGTTTACTCTGTCGGCGGTATGTACTTGTTTGTTATGTAGAACTGACACAATTAGTAAACTAATGTCAGGGGCGTCTTGCTTCCAAAAACTTTGCAAGCTGGAACTACGAGAATTTGCCTTGAAAACTGACAGGGCCACAGTAGAATTGCGATTGGAGTAATGTCCATAAACATGGGAAATAGAACTATAGTAAGGTTTACCTACGCGAAGCAAGAGCGGCCCTTTCTTTTATGTGATAAAATAATCAAAATTCAGTTCCTACTTTAATACCTACTTTGGCAAATCCTATAATTTTGCAACGACATCAACGCAAAATTTATTTTAGGACTGCTTTTGTTTCCTTAAATATTTCATAAATGTCAATGACCCAGCATTTTAAACTGTTCAACAAAAACAAATTAAGAGATTAAACCCACTGGATGTAATGCTATGGCACACAAAATATTTAATCTCTGTAAGTAGGAAAGTTTGTGAAGGACCTACTCATACTGGGAGACCTCTTTATCTAATTTTGTCTTCCGTATTTCTTTAAGAAGCATTCTTTTGTCTAGGACCCTAGGACCGCGACGTCATTATATTGATTGTGATGACAATTTGGGAATTCTTTAGAAGTATATAGGTACTTACCTAATGCACTGGAAAATTTTCCGTATGCTTCCGTGCTTGTAAGATCAACTTTAGGTCGCGGAGTTCAAAGATTGGTCTTATTTTCACATTATAAATTGAAGGAAAATAAACTACTTGCTCACTTTTACGATCGCTTATTAGAGCTATCAATACACTGAATCATCTAATATAGCAATTTATCTATTGCCTATAGGTAAATAACTAAAGACAAAGCCGTACTTGTTGATAAAAGGTTAAATGCAAACTAATAAAACAATACAAAGTTGCTGATTACACCTTACCAAATACTGTCACAAAAGGTATGAATACAACAGTCAAGCTCGTGTTCTGAAACAATTTTTGTGCAAAGCTTTATGTGAAAAACTAGGCGAAATACAGACAACATTAAATATTGTTTTTAACTATGTCGTCCTTCATTTTAATAAAACTTTGTTAAGGTTACTTTATTTGCTTCTCGCTTTATTTTCTGTTTCTTTTAAATGACATCTGCGTAAAATATCTTTTGCGAAACGTACACAAATTGATTGATGACTTTATCGATAAACGAAATCTTTATGAGTGAATGAACTTCAAATTAATGATTGAAAATAAAATACGTCATCCTTTAAGATAAAGTCCTTTAAGACGTTGCTTATCAAAAATGTTATAATTCACTGTATTCTGCAATTTAATGTTATAGAAAATGGTCACTGCCACAGGCCACCAGCTATAGTCGTCTATAAATTGAAGGACAAAAACGATGTTTTGATGGTAAAAAAAAAAATTGATGCCACTTACTTTCGGGTGGCCTAACTGCTCATTTGCGGTTATGAAATACTTATACGAGTACAACCAGTACCAATTGAAAAAAAAATAAACTGTAGATCTTAATACTACAAACAATATCTATTTTGTTCTGAGGAACACTGGATCGTCTCGTTAAGAATATCCTAATGATTATAAAAGTACACAATGTAATTATTCTTCTTATAACCATTACCTTTAGGTAGCCTAAATGCTTATTTGCGCTTATTAAACACTTATACAAGCAGCACTGAAAGAACTAAAATTACTGTAGATTTCAAACAACACACAATAGTCCTATTGTGATCGAGAAAAACTGGAACGACATTAAAATATATCCTAGTTATTGTATAAGTACCTAAGTACCTATCCTTGTTATAAAAATAACTTGGATTTTTTTTTTGCTTCTCGGCCTTTTGGCTAAGATCAAAGTGAAAAATCTTGGAAAAACTTCTGTATAATAATGACTTCAGACAATACTCTTATTTGTTAAAGTAGGTGCAATTTGTGATATGCGACACAAGAAATTAAATCGGTCAATGAGTGGAATCATCTGGAAATCAAGTAATCTCGTTTGGCCAATAATGTGATCGATTTTATGTTAATTGAAGGTTGCCGTTTGTCCGGTTATGAGTGAACATATAACAGATTAATTATGGTTCACTTCGGTAAACTGGCTAGATCATTTTATACCTCCCGCCTTGCGCTCTGAATTTCATGTATCCAATAGTTAAAAGCCGTAGATATAAAATACGAGTAGGTATATATTACTGAAATAACAAATTTTGTATTTATTCAGTCTAGCTATTACTTTAGAATTTGTTTAAATTTAACGTTTATAAAATCCGTTTTCTTTCAAGGATAGAGAGTTTCGCGAGTTGTAAATTGTAAATTTTTAATTCTTATTTAAATATAGAATGACCAGGATTTTTCCCACTTATCAACGTGCTCGTATCATATAAACAAATCTTCATCCATTATACTCGTACAGATGGGCAAATGTCACCGATAATTAGTAGATATCATATCACTTACGTTTATTAAATTACTATTAATTAGTAAAGTAATAGAATTAAATGATACTGAACTAGTAAACAACATATTTACTGAACAGTGTTCATTAAAAATAAATACTTTTAGTATTCAATTCTTTATAGAGATCGTTAGTTATATATAAGTCAGTGTTTCTAATTTATTTTATGATTCATTCCGATCAGTTACAAAGCCGACGCAATTAACATAATGTTATAAATAAATGCCAAATATATTAAATCTTCGATTCGAAGAACCGGGAAAATTGTTATCAGTAGAAATGGAAGTCATAAGGAAAAGTCGAGGTATAAATTCAATTATATATATTCCAATCGCGAGGAGCATGAGGATAATCCTACTTTTAAATTTTATTAGACTTGTACGACGTATTTCTGATATTTGGGGTAGGCAGTATTTTTAAGCGATTTCCATGTAATGTTGTTAAGTACACTAAATATTTATCTGAAAATCAATACTTAAATAATTCATTTGTAAACAACCACAAATATTATATGCGTACGAATTTCTTTATACATTATTTTGACTAATTCTTAAATACATACTTTAACAAACTTGCACAACGAAATGTGGAAGTAGCACTGCATAGTTTCTTTAACAATAATATTCTATTCTATGATAACAAACTGTTCGAAGCTTCAGTCAATTGAATGATATGTCCAGACCATTGTCCACTGAGCCGATTAATTCTGTGAACTTATCGATAAACCTTGTCTGTCTACGTATTTCTTCCTTGTAAATTACTCACGTAGAAAATATAAAGCATAGATCTCTCCTTCAATGCTCGACACTTTCGACTTGTATATAAACTACGTCCATACAGATAAAATATACATATACTAAGCTATGTTTCGATACCATAGTACTAAAAGTAAATAACAGAAATACCTCAAAGGTAAAAAAATGTTTTTCGATAATAATCAAAGTACGTCGAATTGAATATAAGTTATTATCACAAACATTACATGGTCATAAATAAATTGTGTGGAATTAGACTGCTATTCTAATAGCAGTATGAAGATATTATTGACATTTAAATATAAATAAAAATCTCTGAAGCAGCATAGTGATTTAGTTTATGCTCTAGACATCTACATTTATGAAGAGAGACTTATGCTCTGTAGTTACGCAACTAAGGAGATACTAAAGTTGGCTATTGCGAGATGAAATACAATGCTGTTATGTAAGAGTTTTAATTGCAAAATTTAAGGAACTTTTGCTATTCATTTCTTCAATTACCATAAGGAAATAATAATAACAATACCGTTATCCAAAGTAGACCCGCAAGCTTGTAAATAAATAATCCATATTTTAACAGAAATGGCGATAGTATTACAACGTCGAAGATTCTATTATTATTTATCAATTCAGTGATAGAATCACAAACGGATACACTAAGAAGGTTCTCACGGATACTTTGTATAAATTTAGAATTCTTTCTCACCTCAGCGACCCAGAAAACTACGTTAAGGGTTGTTTTTCCCCAGTTGAAACTGATATAACTAGCTGGGATAAATGTTTCTCCATCTAAACTAATATTATAAAGAGGTAATATTTTTTTGTTTGTTTGTTTGTATTGAATAGGCTCAATAACTACTGGACCGATTTCAAAAATTCTTTCACCATTGGAAAGCTACGTTATCTACGAGTAACATAGGCTATATATTATTTTAGAAAAAAAATAGGGGTCCGTAAGATATTTCGGTTTTTTGAACCCAAGGTGTAAAAAACCATCCAAATACAGCCATATTGAAAAAACAAACAACACGTGTAGTAGTCATTAATTTTAACCTAAAATATACACCGAGGCGAAGCGAGGGCGGGTCCACTAGTGAGATATAATTTAACTAGCTGTTGCCCGCGGCTTCGCTCGCGTGAAATTTCATCTGCAACGTAAGTTTCGTGACAGATCTTTTTATTTATATATGAAACGGAACGTTTATTAACTGACCAAGATGGCGAATGCGATTTGATTGTCAGTGCCATTAGAATTTAACGAAATACTACATAATCCGAATTTTGTAGATATTATGTTGTCGACTCGAAATGAATTTTTTTTTATGTTTTGTAATTCGGATAAGGTTTGATCGGGTCTACCGTACCCCTTGACGAAATTATTAATATAGATTTTTTCCTTTGTAGTTAATTAATTTATTTTTACTTAGTGTTAGTAAACTTTGTAAAATGTTATTCTTAAGCTCGCGGCGTTTCAGACTTCTAAAAAAATTTGTATATTTATACGAGTAAGAATCTAATTATTTTTTGAAGTCAAGTAAAGAAAATAATTCCTAGTAAGAATAACTTTTAAGACTGTGTACGACACATAAAAATTTGTAGCGTTTATTTTAGACACAACTTCTTTAGGCATTTATCTTTATTTCATGTCTCAAATATAAAAAAAATAACCACTACACTATGAAATATAAAATAATAACCACTACACAATGTCAGGACCTCTGAAAAAAATAGCACAAAGTCCAGCTACGTGCAAAATAAGGAACATTTAGTATCAACGTCTTCCGTTGACTTGCAGACACCAAGAAATACTCGAATGAGCATTGTTGTTACTAGTAAGGTACTTATATACTTTTTAACTTCTATTAACGTAGAATAGAAATATAATGAAATTTATTTAAACAGTTATTATTTAGGTACAAATTAATTTCTCTACCTATTAGTTAGAAATTTACTTGAACGAGTATATATAGTAATACTAGACGATACCCCGCGGCTTTGCCCGCGGAAGAGTAGAATTTATCCCAAGGGAACCAATAAAGAAGATTAAATCTATCCTAATGTCCTATTCCTGAATTTAATTAGAGCGTGAAGGACCCACAAACATCAAAATATCTAAACATCTTTACAAACTTTCACATTTATAATATTAGTAGGATTTATACTTTTTTAACGTGATAGCTACTTTAATTGGTACTCTGAACTTCTCGTTATCTAATTTATGGTGCCGTCCGCGTAGCGTCGTATCAATTTAATTCTGATGAGATTGCGGAGGCTACACCATTATTGCTTCGCAGTCTTGTCACAACGGTCTTTATCGAATTATACACATTACATCTTTTGCTAATCCTCCTATTCTATTCAAACGTGATACTATTATTTATTCAATTTGAATTGAAACATAGTTGACTTAGCTTTAGAATTTAGCAAAGAATTTCAGTTAAAGATTTGTACAAACTATACTAAATTAGCTTTTTATTTCTCTCTCCTCGCAATTTGCACTTCTTACCAGAGTTATCAGTAACTTGCAAAAATGCTTTAACATAGACAAATGGCTGTTTTGAACTCGCTCTGACTCATTTTAAAGTCATTAACATCAGTGGTATTTGTGATATTTTTTAAGTGTCAAATAACCGTGTCATTACTATAAAAAGGAGCTGAAAGATATCGGCTTCATTCTTTGAATTTTATTCGAAAAACTTGGATCCGAGTCAACTGACATCATTGACAGCAAGTGATCCAATTACCTACACGGAATATCTAAAAACGTTTGCGAATTGCAGCCATTTATTTTGTACGTTTATTCTTATTTTATCTTAACGATACTCGTGTATGTTAAATAACTTCTAATCTACATCAGCCATAAGATCACGAAATCAGTTACTAATAAATTATGAAGCAACAAGTATGTTATGTTATATTTATGTATTTTGTTTTTAAGCAGTTGGTTTTATTGTGCTTGCCCTGTTTTTTATTGATATGTTAAACTAAGCTGTCGGATTTGAAATTACAGTCATAGCTTAATTTTCATTTTAAGCATTCCTCAAGTAATTTTTTTTATAACTTTTATTTTTAGTAAATATCAATAAAATAAATGTTGACTGGGGAACCCTAATAAAGTTTCACATCGTAATAGTTCCAAGGCAAATCTCATATCGGTGCATTGAGTGTACCCTGTATTGTATTATATCGAATATTGATACTATTATTACCATTCTCTCTGTTTTCCTTTATATATCTCGGTATAGACACTACCACGATTTTCTGCATGTTAGACATTCTATTTGGAAATGCCGTATCAAGTGAGCGATCCGTGAATTCTGTTTGAGCGAATTTAATCTATATCGCGCTATTGAATTGCGTTAAGTACTAGGTCTAACTTAGTGCCATAGACAATGTTAATCGTGTTTTAGTTATCGCCACGTTGGTAAAACAAGCAACAATTAAAGTCCAAATGGGACTAAAAATCTAGTTTAAGAATAAAATTCTAAAAAGACAAATTCCATAAAATCTAAAGTTCATACGACAGGGATATTCCCAGAATATATTTTATTTCGAGAAACGGTTTTATTCCCGCGGTAAAAGGTTTTCTAAAAGGATCAGAGGGCAAGGCACCAGTATCGTGTATAGAAATGCCCCATGATTATGTCAAATACCGTTCAGTGAATAATAACAGTTTTAAAAAATTTATACTACGAGAATGTTTGTGGACTATAAATATTAATAATGTTTTCTTTATTTCCAGGTAAGTTTGAGTGACGTACCCCGGCTTCGGATCATCCTTAGATTCCCGAGAGGCGGTGAACCGGGCATTCAGGAAAGTAATATTACCCTTTTAATATTGTGATGTTAGAATATCATAATACAATCAATGTTAATAATACAATAGCAATATAATAAGAAAATTGTGAATTTTATGTTTTAATGATAAATTAAACAAAATGGGGTACTACATGATTAGTTATGATAATTTATCATGTTATACAGCACCGTCACTTAGTATATTTGTTAGCACGGTAAGTATTATGTGTTCCAGAGCTAAGAGGTAATATTTTGCTTCTGTTCCCGTCTGAAGAAAATATTAAAGGAGGGAAGAAGCGGTGTATTTAATAAGACATCCATGTATTTTGTTAAGACAGAATTTTATGAAATAAGTGCCTCAGAATATTTACTAAAATAAACCTGCTTCGCTGCACAAAATCATGATTTTCTTAAACAGGCTTGAAGTCTACCCAGCCGTACTCGATCAGAGTGGCTTATTATTCTCAAAGTGTACTTTAACCCAAGAATTAAGGACAGTTATTGAAAAGACAATCATAGCAATTTCCACAAAAACAACGTTGAAGTTGTATTTTTGTTGTTGTTGAAATTATATTTTAGGTAATGATTTAGGAAACCTGTTGTTCTAACCTTTGAGTCGCGGATGAAATAATCAACCGAATTTCTCTTGCAATGAAATTTTACGGAGTTATTTTAATACTTCTCGTGTTGTTTTTTCTTTAAGATAGAATATTTAAAAAAAAAAATTACTTAAACCTCTTGTACTCTAATTTTAGAAAATTCCTCCTTAGTGTATTCACGTTATAATGGCACACTTGTATTATAAGTAATTAATGTACAATCCTATAAGTTTAAGCTATGGTTATTTGTCAATTAGCTAATGTTGTCCAAAGACAATATACACGAGTATATACTCGATAAGGTTGTAGCTATTCGAGCGTTAAAAAAATTTGAAGAAAACTTGAAAGTAATAAATTTTAAAGCACATTTTTCTAGAACTTTTCTTGCTAACTGTGACACGTTCAAAAATATTTCTTTGCTCTTTACACAGCAGGAATGTTCTTACGGGTGGTAAAAACGAATGGAGTTGAGGCATTGCTTAAATATTTAAATTTACATACATGTTTATACATTGGCCTTTTGGGAGTATACCTTTGAGGACACTATGCGAGAAGCAAGGAAAACTCGTACTGTAACAAAATTAAGTTACGTTTGTTGATGTTGAGAAATAGTAAATTTCCGTTCAGAACTTAAAAAGATTTTAAAATTTAGATTTTGGAGGAGATTGTTTAGGTCCTTAACTTTATAAAAATGATCTTTGAAAATTTATGGTTTTATTTCACAGCCAACAATTTAAAAATAAACAGATCATGTCTTTACCTGCCTTGAGTTAAATTCATAGGAATAGAAGTAATATTGGGTATTTAATTAACGTCGGAAACACTATAAAAGTCACTGCCATTTTCAAAAGGCAACCCCCGGAATATTTTCTTGGTTTAATAATTATATTCCCTGAGTCGGGGGATTTAAAAATGTTGTTTCATTATTTTTTGGTTATACTTCTTTCATCCGTCGTGAGTATTTCCAAAATTTTGAATTTTGTTTTTATTGATATTGCCTTCATTTCGCATTGCTCATTAAAATAAACAAAATAAGACCGAATACATAAACGTTCAAATTCTACAAAAACACAATCTTTCGTAGGTCTACTTTGTAAGATAGGTAGGTATGATAAAATTTTTACTTTCATAATATATCACATTGTGTGTTTTTTAGATACTTCATTGTAACGTCAATTTGAATAATGGACCGATTTTTTGTTAAAGTACCAACATACCTAGTTTTTGATTAAATGGACTTCATTGCTGTGCTTACATCAATGATATTTTATACTATAGTTATATTACATCTTTCGTAGACATTTGAAGTGTTTCGCGCTACATTTCAATTGAGTTCAATGACGTATATACGTAGGCTAAGATTTTATAAATTAAGAATAGTTGACATGTTCAAAAATAGGTTCATGATACATCTTATGATACAATGTTATTGAACATGACAGTATTACAACCAAGTGAACTGATATCGCGTTACTTGGTAAAACCGACATGGCTCACCTGATGTTGATCTCGTCCGACATAAATGACGTGCTATTTCGAAAATGTTCTAAGTCTAATGACCTACTTCGTTAACTTTGCTTTTCAGAAATCATGCCACTTCAACAACTGTGAAGTTCATTTGAGAGAAATATTAAATCTTTAGGATTTTCGAGCGAAATTCTTATTGGTTTTAAAGTTTGTCTATTTGTATTATCGTCTACTAAAAATTGTATACTTTTAGGTAGATTAGTATATAAAGAAAACTATTCTAATGTTGGAGAGTTTTAAAGTATCAACAAAGTATTGTCGATCAAGACTGAACGATAAAGTAGTTTCATTCTTAGATTAAAGACCTAAATATTAGCATAATGTTTTGAATAAAACGTTCTTTATTATATACAAAATAGCCGCTGCACTGTACGGAAGAGGGTAATTTTTCTACTGTGTTTACAATAATGAAAGAACCTGTATAATTTATTATAAGTATCTACCTATGTATTATCTACAAAGAGTAATGAAAAGGTAATCACTTATATTATAGTAATAAGTAGATACCTAACATGGGCGAAGTTTTTAAGCTTAGCAAGTCCAACGTTTGGAACAATTTCAAAAGTTCGTTATGACGTAGTTTTACCCTAATAAATTATAGACCGCAGTTAAATTGGCTAGTTTCTATGAAGTTGTTAGTAATAAAGATTAAAACATAATAAATTACCGTCGTATCACGAATAAAATATCACTGGCCAACGATAAAATATTAGAGATTGATAGCTACAAGTTTTTTAGATAGAAATGTATATTCATAAAAAAGTAATAACACTTTATTTCAAGAATTTAAATTTTTATATTGCGTTTATTTAGGTCGATGAACTAACTCTGTGATAAAATATAAGCAAGGTTTATTTGCTTCTTAATGCAGTACTATCTACTGTGAGAAACTTGGTTTTTTAACCTATCTACTCGTATTATTTTAAATTAGAAATCTGTGTCTGTGTATCAAATGCATATTTCTGTGTGAAATTATTTATTTCCTTAATTAAATGTACTTGTAACACTTATTTTGTATGCAACTTAGGTCTCTGTATTTCTTCTCCATATAAATTTTATCTATGCCAAATCTCAAACTCGTAAAAACCTACTTGCTTATAGATATAGCGTTCAAAATTAATTGTTAAGGTATAATATACTTACTTAAATTACTCGTATATCTTCACGTCCAAAGTTTAATGTTGTTCGCGAAAGTGACAAATGTATATTTGCTGAGTACGTCATCAAGGATCGTATGAAAACGTATCACATCACGTATGCAAACATTTAACTGCCTTAGGCAAAACAAATGTGTACGTGCAAGGACTTGCAAATAAATACACACCATTTAATTTAATATTACCTACTTACAAGCAAGTAGGTAGGTGCGTAAAATAAAACGAAAATCCTATGTTGATTTCTAGTTTAAGATATTCTAGTTGTGATAGTAATAGACTCCCTTACAAAATCTCGTTACATGTGACATATTTAAAAAAATAATTGAAAAAGTAGAAGAAAGAAAGAAATAAAAAATTCACTTAAAGGTAATTCTACAAATGCTTCCTATAGGTAAGTCTTTTTAAATACAAACGATTGTATCAAAACATTTTCATATTTTTATAATAATTTGCCTTAAATCTTGTCGGCTTACTGTACGGCACTCAATAATATTAAAATACCTACACCTTGCAAGCTGCTTTATAGCTTTGTCGATACCATAATGTAGACGAATGTTACTTCAAGGTTCAGTAACACAACCTTTGTTATAAAGACATGGTCTGAAATAAAATATACCAATTAATTTGATACTTTACGTATATCTCGTTTTTTTTTGTCGTAATTTAAAATGTAAACAATCTTGGCACTACTTTTATTTGTCATTAATTAAAAAAATATTTAGAAGTATACAGAAATTTATTTTAACATTAAATTATTGTTTATTCTTTAACTTTTTTAATTTGTGTCTGTCTTTACTTTTTAAATCACGACAAAAAAACGAAGTATAGGTACTTGTGTAACCGGCGTTTTAAGAGATAATTAAAGGTATTACGCAGTAATTTTAATTCTAACGCGAATAAATTAATCATAATACTTAATTTCTTTTAAATCACACAATTACCTATAGTACTTACAATAAAGAAAAAAAGGTACTTACGTTTATGATTAAGTTTAATTTGACTCTTATTATTCAATGGCAGTGAAATCAAACAAAAACTCAATTGTTGTAAGTACTAGATCATATGATAAAAAATAGTTGTAATCCGTTTGTAAAGTAGGAAAAAAAGTGTAATTAAAGTCCCCGGTGACTGCCATTATCTAACCTTGTGTAAATATACGAAATGCATCAGTCTAGTTGCAGTAATCTGAATGCTATTAACCTTTATTGCCCAGCCAACCGTGAATCTGTACGCTTCCTCTTGTAATGACGACAATCGAGCGTTCTGGACTAATGCATGCCCATTTATGACGAGGACCAATGTGTGACGTCAACGCGTGTTACTCAATATGGACTGATTTTAAAAAGATCGCTCACAAATTAGTCGTTGCTTCAATCTCCGCGACTCAAGGTAATAGTTTTTGAAAGGCTTAAATGAAATGTTTATTTCAAGATGCAATTAGTTCATCTAATTGGAAGATGTAGGTATTGTAGGTGTAGTCTGCGATCGAATTATTTGATTTAGTTGTTAACTTGTGTGGGCTAGACTTTAGAGTTTGACTAATATTGAACTTGTAAACTAATTAATTTTGGTTCATTAACTATTCAAAACAAATTGCAATAACAGATTAAATTGACCTTCATGGCTTTTACTGCGCGATCTGACGATCAAAGGGTCTTGGGTTCGATCCTCGGCTAGGGGAAAATGTAATGAGACTTTGAACTGTTTTCAGTCTGAATGCTTATTTGAGTATATTTGCTATGATCCATGGCCAACACTACTCAGGAAATTGAACTGTGTGGAGCTACAAGTGTATAACGTTAGTAATTACGAAAAATAAAATTGAGCCTGATATTTTTTTTAATTTTTTCCTCAACTAACTACTTATACCTAAATGTTTTAACCGTCCATGAAAATTGTAGAACAAATCTTTTATGGTTAAGTTAAACAACACGCATTGTAAACGTTATAATTGGTTTTGCGCGACTTGACAATGAATCTAATTATATTATAAAGCAGAGTCACTAATTCCCTTCGTCTGTTACTAATGCAGTTCATTTAAATTATGCAATAGACTTTCATGGCACATTTTTACACGATACTGACGCGTATTTAACCTTAATATATAAAATGTTAAAATGATAGAAAGAAAGAAAGAAATCGTTTATTTGCCATAACGACATATTTACTTACGTACCTTAAAACACTAAGCGTAGATTCAAAATTATGGCAAAATTAAAACAGTAACAACTGACAGTACTTCCATGTTTAAAATTCCATAGGTACTTAGGTACCTACCTTAGAACTCATATTTTCACCATGTTCGTCCAATAATATGGTAGGTACTTACAATTTTTTCAGGCCAAATATGTTACAGGACGTCTTCTTTTCCACAAAAAAAAACGCATTGTATAAATTTGTTAAAAAAGGCGAGGGACTTGATTTTTATCCTGATAATAGTCAAGCAGATATTTCAATATTAGGTACTTGTTATGAATATGTCAACGAAAGTTACTTAAGACAAATAAAACACACGCTCGTATTTTGCTGTTTATTCAAAACGTTATAAATGTAATCGTAGTTATTTCTTATGCCAACAATAATTATAATAGGAGTTAATTAACACCGTAATGGTAGATTGTCAAGTTACAAATCACGCTGCAATAGTCACTAGATATCATTAACACAGACTAAAATGTCAGTAGCGTTATACTATTGTAAAAACTTCAGGCAAGACACATCTACAAACAAGGCAAACCCACCAGTTACTCCTGCAGGATAGATGGTAAACCCTAGATATTACCCAAGTCCAAAATCTATATTAAGATCAAATAAACGATCTCCTACTCGATGTGGGTGTACTGTTTAGTTACGGAGACCTGTCTCCAACATCAAATCAATAATATTGAAATGTCATCAAGTCATCATACTCCAATGTTTTCTTTACATAGGTATGCAAAACTTCTGCTCAAATTAAACGTGCGAGTAAGTCCAGTTTTATTACCAAGATTCAATAACAAAGTCTCGCCGCGACAGGTGAAAATATTTTTTTCGCGATAAAGTAATAGTAGAAGTAATAAATAGCATGGATGTAGCAAATCAATAATTATGACTTTTGAATTTATATAAATTCCAATAAGTAACTTTGAACTACAAGTACAAAGACCCTTGAGAGATATTAAGATGAAATATTAATATAGGATAATTACGTTAACAGCTGCTAAAGCCGTCTAATTAGCACGATTCTCGTTTATGACATGCCAATTAAATGTTGAGTTAGTTCATTATAGTAACAAGTAAACATTCAAAACTGGAAAGGAATAATATTCAGTTCCTTATATTTACGATCTATGTCTTTGCAGGAGCAATCTGCAATTATTTAATTTGAAACAAAATATGAATTCTATAAAAAAGACTTAGCATGCAAATATTAGGCCTTAAGAACAAACTTTAGAATGCAAGCCTTAAAAAAAATAACAAAGACCTAAGTTTTGGCTTAATTATTTTTAGTTATAAGTATCTACTTTTATTTACACCATTGACTTGTATTCTGATTTACACATACCTATGTTATAAATATGATCATGTAAAAGTCAAACACCTGCAGTAATGCTAACGCCATCTATGCAAGGAGTACGAAACTTCTAGCTTTCAGTTTCATGTGTTTCAGTTTGCTGAACGCTCAGAAATGTTAGTGTCGTGAACTGCCGAGAGATGGCGCTGTTAAACAAGCGCGGTACTAGTTCTTTAAAAACCTGTTTACAATTAATAAACCTGATAATGTTTATAACTCTTTTTAAACAGAGTCATATTTAAATGACTATTTATTCAATTAATATCTTTAGGTTTTTTAAATATTTATAATATAATGTTATGAAGCTTTTCAGTATCTACACAGGTAGAACACCTCGCCTTCGGGCGTTGACGTCACACGAGTGACGTCAGTGACTCACCGTACCCGCCCTCCTTTCTCCCCGTTAACCGGAATTTTCATGTTGCCCTCAAAAGAACAATAGGTCTCTTTAATTACAGTTGCCTGAGATTTTAAACTCAGTCTTACATTCGCACGTTCGTTTATTTTACTCTATGGACGAACGTTAGATGTCCTTTGTGACACCAAGTAACCCAGATTTTCCGTGTTGACCTTGGCCGACCACAAAGCAAAATACATAAGCTTGTGTTTCAAGTTAAAACGTGGTGTTTTATGTCACAGTAGGAATATATTATTTTGGAATGAATGAAGATTTTACAAAAAATACATGGTACATATTAGGTAGATACTTTCGATAGACTATTATTCTCTAAGCTGACTGCTGTCCACCAAACATGGATTTAAGTAGGAATTAGGACGGTTATTAGAAGTTAATCCTATTTTAGCAATAATTGGTAATTTTTCCACCCAAAGCTGGTACAAAGGTTCGTTGCTCTCAAACCCCCAGCCAAAACATCACTAGTCATTTGCTATCTGATTCAACCTAGAGGTTGGTAGTCACTAGGGCGCACTTGTCATAAAATCACTTAAAGATACCTAATAGTATAGTAATATAATATATACGAGCCTTACGCAAGCTCTACCACGCACGGCTTCTGTCGCTTCTTACGAGATCTAGCATGGGATTGGGGTCTGTATTATGTGGTGTTAAGGAATAAAGTCATTTGAGAAACTTTAAAACGTAGTCCAGTTAAGCTAGTTTTAAACAATATTCATCATCCCTTATATGTATAAGTAAATCTTTCCAAAACCAAACATCATATTTATATTTTATATTAAGTTAGTACTAAATGAAATAACTGCCACAATAATTAATATATTTGCTGCTCGTTACACTTGCAACTATATTTAATTTGAATACAAGGTGAAACTTCACATTAGCAACTACATGCTTATGTCATGACAAGTTAATTAGGTTTATTTCAGAATTAAGGCTCGGGAGTAATTTGTAAAATAAACAAAGCTTTCTACATTGGAATAAGTGGTTGGTTGTGTAATATGACAATGTCATATTGATAGTTAATTGTCATTTTGTACAGTAGAGTAGAGAGACTAGATTTTAATATTTAAAACATGTTAAGATAATAAGTTTAGCTGTATTATCGATTATTTTGTCAATAAATATATTGAAGAAACCACATTCTGAGTTTGTTTGTCACGGTTGTATAGTATATTGATGTACAATTTTATTATTTAATTTTGTAAAGTTATCTTTTATTGCTCGTGGTGGCCTCACTATTTTTACTAAATCTACTGAACGAACAAGAAAAATATACGGTGTTGTAATTTGCAAGTCATCAAGTATGCTTCAATAGTGATAGTTTTGACTTCACCTAATCGTAAGTGAGTCTATGTATTGTCACGTTATTAGTACAATCTTATCAAGTGTTAGACTGTTTCAAGTACAGACCCATCTATCGGTGATAAGTGAATCTCATTTTATAATGAATCCTGAAACGTTTTTTACGTGAAAGTTTCGGTTACAATTATAATGTTTTCGAGTTACATTCTTCAGGTCTTCGTGTATTACATTCAATGACGTCGTTCATAACATTACACCAACTCGACGTTAGTTCCACTAGAGCGGACTTTAAGTTATTGAAATATCAACTTAAAAACGGTTCATTACGGTTGAATTTCTGTCGACTCCAAGTTTCCCGCAGGTATATTTCAAATTGAAGTTGGAAATTGAGAACTACTGCTGTTCCCGCCTATTTGTGATATAAAGTCTTCAAAAGAAGTGAATAGAGTTTTGCTAACTTAATGCATTTAAGTACTTGGATGGACTTCTTCATTGCCACTCACAATTGGTAGGTACAAGAGAGTATTTATTACATAGAGTAAACGGAGTGTAAACTGTAATTAGGAGTTGTTCTTTAAATTAAAATTCATTCTAAGATTATCTAGTTCGAGCGTAAATTTAAACCATCTGCGTATGTTTTTTTTTGCTTCATGCTGTAAGCAAGGACATCATAAAGTCGTTTTCTGTAAATATTCCTAGTTAACTACAGAGCCCCAAAAATCCAATAAAAGTTAATTATAAAATTCCGTTATATATTTACAGAGACTAATATAAACTCTACAATGGGTTAATTAAGCAATTTTTCTCGTAACATTTTCAATACAATGGAATATTATAATATAAATTTAAAAAAAGTTTCACAGCTCCATCTAATTTAATTCAATTCATTCTGAATTTCGTAATACAGTTCTTAAGAATAAGTATTCAGAATAATATTTTTTGAGTAATAATCTACCTGTTCGTTCATTATTTACTTTATTGTTATTACTTGAATAATAGTTCATAAAATTTATGTGTTACCCGGCAGTAGGTAATATAATATTCAATGAAATTATTATCAAAATCGACCTTATTCACATAGGCAGGATATCAAATTATTTTAAGTACTATTGGTCCACGATATTTAAAAAATACTGACCAAACTGTGTTTCATAAATCATTAGTAAAAAAAATAATTAAGATTAAATATAAATAAAGATTCAATACTGATTTCTTATTTTTGCTGTTTCTGGAGACGGAAAGTAACGTTTCTTTTTTTTTTAATATGACTGAAGTTCTATAACTTATCTATACAATACCAATAAAGGATAACCTAATAAACGATGCTTAATAGTAGATCTGTCCTTGTAATACGTACAGGTCTTCTGAGAATACCTTACGATATACCGATACGTAGAACTCTTAACATTTTTCCAGTCTCTGCTACTCAATAGAAAGAAACCTATGAAATATAAACAGATATGAATAAGTTGAGAAAATCTACTCTCGGCAAGTTCAATAAAAATGCATTTGCAATCCGCTTCCCGCATTGAAGTTGCGCGCTGGGCTGGCAGCCATACACATAACTGGTGCAGAAATATAACTTGATCTTCCATATTATATAAGGCTTATAAAGAAGTATTTTTAAGCCCCAAGTCACCTGGTTTGATTTCTTATTTACCTATAACTTTTTTTTCTATCTTTCAACAAACTGTAGCGAGCAAAATAAATATTGCAATTTTTGGTGGGGCTTTTTGTAAGACGTCTGCTCCATAAGGAAGTTAATGGTTTTCGTGGATCGTGTACGAGTATATAATATATAAGTACTCTAAATGTAATTTCAACTTATGAAGTGTCATCAGATTCATTTCCACTTTGAAAGTGACGTAGGCTATACACTCATAAATTATGGAATCTTCTCCTTATTTTATTTTTTGTTTACAGTCCTGTTATTTGTTTTTATAATCATGTCGCCACTCTATCAGACTTCCTTCCCGATATTGCATAACTCACCACGTGCAGCTATGGCTATTGTACCTATTTACATACACATTACATAACATAAATAAAAACAGCAAAGCTAATAATAACTAATCATGTAAACATAGAAACAGTTGTATCGTAATAGAAGACAAACACTGTGTATTTGTCGGAAGTTTGTAACTCGACCTTTGATATAGTTATTTTAGCCTGGATTTCGTAACGAACCAACAACGGAGGTATGCAAATATTGTAACGAGAAAACAGCAATCTCGTCGCGCAATCATTTGCGTACACACTGGAATTCAAACGACAATACGCCGGTCTACGTGCGTAGGCCCGCGTAGATGCCGTAGCACTTCGTAGCTAGATTATAGCCTACGTCAGGGTTCATTAAGTTTGCATTAACTTTTCTTTTGTGATAGCTATTAATAAAGTCTGTGGACATTTCTAAATAACAGTAACTTATTAGTTTTTAATATAAGATACTCTATTTAAAAAAGAGATGTCATTATGATTAAAGCATGAATAAACAATATAAATTTTCTAAAACTTCACAACTTTTAGTTTATTGCTTAATTGATTGCGTCCATTTTGTACATTAACAAACATTACTTATAGCCTCAAAATTGTAAAATATTGTCGTGCCAAAAACAAGATGTCTCCGATAGCATATCAATAACATAATAAGCGTTCGATACCCATAAAACAAAGATTTTGAGTTGGATGCTGGAGTAGTGACCGATACCTTGGAAAATGCAGCTCAAAAATCGATTAACATCCAAAGCGGAGTTGAGGTCTCGAGGTGGAGGGCTCTCGTGGAGTTTTTGAGTACATTGGGGGTAGGCGGGG
>LGAG01000332.1:171260-181872 GCA_001278395.1 Lerema accius | reverse complement strand
TTTTTTTGTTGTTAAGAATAATTTGAGAAATCGACTTTACAAGATAATTTGATAAAAGTAAAGCGATATCTAATTTTTGACTATACCAGATTAAAGTTTGTCTAGATTGAAATCTCTTAACATTGCCTTATTTAAATAAAGAAAATTTAATATAGGTAAATTTTTTTTCTTGTTGTTATAATGATAGCTTTGCGTTGCTTATACATATTCTGTATATTCAGTAATATTTCCTTCTAACCTATTAAACTGTAATCAGTCAGTTTCATGGTTTGCAGCTAGCTTCAGTTTACAAGTTCAGGCTCGAGCATGACCTACATAAGAACGCACAACATATGATTTATCAAAATGATCCTTGAGACAAAAGTATAAACTCTAATTTTGTAGAGCGCCGAAGTGAGTTGCGTCGTTTCCTCCACGAGGGTTGCGTACCGGCGTACGCATGCGGCTCGCCCCTTTCGACCCCCGGCAAAATGGCGGTGCCAACATGGCCGCCGGGCAGCCGCAGGATGTTTCGCGGCGCTGCTCCCGTCCGAAGCAACGTTAACACGATTTCGCAGCAAACTGTATATCTTGACACGCCGCAAGTCATCAGAGACACCACTCGTGTGACGATTTATCTCTCACGGTGCATCGACTCGACTACTTATACGAAACGCGCGTGCAACAAGTGATATCGGCTCGAGTCTTGAGATAGAGGACGCATCGATATTATTTTTCAGTTGTGATGTGATCGTGGGTCGCTTTTAAATATAGAACGTGCCCTTTTGCTAAGTGGCGGCGCGGGTGAGCCAAGCAGCGAGTGACGTTCCCCGCGCCGCGCAAACGTCAACATGCCGCGTCACGAGGACTGATCTCGTACCGACCAAAATAATATTATGAACTCCACACGCCTGTCGCTAGCGGTGCTTTAAAATGTGCAGATAAATCGATAAAATAATTCGTCATACACCACCGAGGAAAGCGAGCGTCATGCGAACTCATTACGTCGAATTGAATTCGATTACGAACAGATGATTGGTAACAGATAGATCGCTAGCTATAGATATGAATATGACGATAACATGAGTGTCTTAGATCGCGTGGCGGCGCGTCGATGTTCCCAGTAGATTGGCGGTCGCGTTCGCGTGTAGGTACCCATCGCCACGGCGTCTACACGTGTATTTTATATTGCGATACGAGTGATATCTGGATTCGGCGCCGCGGCGTGTCGAACGCCGATCGCGAGTGACTATTTTGTGTTTGGAACGCAATAATAACTGTGTGAACTTGGACCGATGGTCTCGTTACGAGAGTGTTTTTGGAGGACGGGCCGGAGACGCATGCGGCGGGTGGATCGGTAGCCGCTATGCTCACTCTGGTGTTTGCGGTATGGTCGGCGGCCCGTGCCCTGGGCTGGGCGTGCGAGGTGGTACCGGGGTCGCCCGACGCCGAGGAAGTCCCCGTGCTGCCTCGGCTGCGCTCGGCGCGCGCCTCCAGCGACCTTTCCACTCTCAGCACCACCACTACCAGTTCTAGCCAAACCAGTAGCGGAGATCACTCCAAGAGGTCAACGCTTACCTTTACGATTTTAAGACACATGACCGTCACTTGAACTCTGGCTTCTAGCTTAATGGCGAATCTACCAAACATGTAGTTATCTGTAAACAAAACACATATTTCAAAGCTTTGCAATTGATCAACAAACCATCCGATATGGATACAACTAATTTAGTTGCAAAGATTTTCCCATATATTGCCACATAACAAAAGATATTTTTTGTTGAACTTCAAAACATAATTATTTCAGTAAATTATGAATAACATGATTGAAAATGTAGTTATATTTTGATGGAGAGTTTTTGTACCTTGCCCAGGTGAATGTGAAATTAAAATAAATGGGTCACGTATTGTTCAATCGATGATAATAGCGCTACTGCTCCTGTTAAAAGGATCTCTTTTTAATTTTCAATTTACTTCTATGAAGTAACTTCTGATTATAAAATAAAACATTTCCATTGTATAAAATTATTTTATCACAAAATACAAAACTTTTCCAGATACACTAAAAATAATTGAATTGGATTATTATTTTGGACGGCAATTAAACCAGTGAATTAAAACGTTAATTTCACATATAAATAAAAAAAAATATCCGGCGACTAAAATACTCAGTGGCTTTGCCTTTATTATGACAACTTTAAATTACAAAACTATGGCATTATTTATTCAAAACGACAACTATTATACGTGAAATAAATCACCTTTATTGTAACCAAACTAATTTTCTGAGTACCCAAATTGCTTAATGTTAATACTTAATGTTAAACAAAAAAAAAATGGAATAACTAATTCCGCATATATACCAAATTACTCGTATTTCAAGCATACAACTATGAATGTATGTATTTTGCATTCCAATTTTAAAAGAAATACCTACTTTATTATAATAAATTGATGCAATCAAATCCAATTATCTAGAAGTGAACACAAGTAGATGCGTGCGTCAATTATTATGTTATCTGTAGAAGAACAAGGATCATCTAATGACGACAACTGATGCACAAGGCCGTGTTTATTTAATAGCAACGTGAAGTATCGATGCATAAAACCAATTCATTCATAAGATTACGCAGCGAGTTATGTAAAGAAATATCCATATCTGCATGTTTTGTTATAAAGACGGTTATCGTTAAACAATGCAATTTACTTTAACAAACATAGACGTAGACATGGCGTATATAGATAATTAGCAAAACCAATTTAAATTATTTTATTGACTTTTGATTTTCTAAATGCCTGTTTAATTATATAATCTCAGGCTAGTAAGAAAAAAAAGTAATAATTAGTTATTTTTATCTTAATATAAATAACTGCACGAAGTCTAATTTATTTATGACTTCGAAATCGTCTATGAAAGACTATTCGTATAAGTTGAAGAAAAATTAAAATAGCAGAAAGCCAATAATACAATAGACGTAGTGATTATAACTTATAAACTAATGGTAAGAAACTTAATAGGCAAGTTGCAAAACACCATGTGAATAAATTATCCATTGTGTTCCTATCATTTATAATTAAGCAAAAATCCTTTGAGCAAAAAATAGAAACACCACACACGCTTGCATATACACACACACAATCATAGAGTATGATAATAATATTTCAATCATGTTATTGCTATCAAAAATAAAATTCTCGGCCGCAATACATCAGTAGATATGTTGTGTTCTATTTCTGTTATCTATAATGTGTAAAAGCTCAAATTGTATAATCGAGTTTGTTTATTCGTAGACCAAGGTTATGTTTCATAGCCAAGTGATGCATTGAAGAAGTTTTTCAACATCTCCAGATATTTTTGCATCTAAGAAAATTACTTAAGTACCTATAAGTAGACATTTTTGGCGACAATATATAAAACGTGATGGCAGATTTAAGGAAAATGACAATCGGTAACTCAAGAACTCAGTAAAAAAACCATTAAAACTATAGTAATCAAATAAAACAAATGACGTTCAGTAAAGACCTGAGATTTTAGTCGAAATTATTAATTTTTGTAATAATAGATTTTATTTACAATATTAAGTTACAATATTATACGTAAATACCAATCAAGACTGTATGATCTGAATAAACTTCATAATAACGTATTATAAACAAGTGACGGAATTGTGTCTCATCGTCTAACAATCACCTTCTCTACATAATTATTTTTAGTGTTATAATTGCTATAACATCGTCAATATAATAACTGAATAATATTTAAATATCATTTGTTATTGTGCGTATTTCCCAGGCGGTAATTTAATATACGTGGATATAATTATTTTAACCACAAGCAAAAAGTTTAATAGATAAACCCATTAAAACTAAAAGCCCACTTCGGAGTGTATCATTTCCCTCTGTCCTTGGCATGAAATAATAAATACATTACAGTAAAATGTTTACACATATAAAGATATTATGAGACTTTATTTACACCGTAATTCGACGTTATTCCATTAATTAAGTTTATTATCGTGATTTTTGGCTGAAAAACGTCGTCGTAAGTCGATTAATGAGTAGTTTTTGGAGTTATTTGGTAATGGTGGTGCTGATGTTGGTGAAATTCAGGTGGAGTGAAGCGCCAAGACGATGGAGTGCGCGCGGCGCGAGTCGTCGTCCTCTTCGTCGGCAGCCAGTGTCCGCTAGAAGACGGACCACCGGCAGGTATAAAACTTGTGTACAATATGTACAATTGTACATCTGGTTATGTACACAACGATAGATGAAATAGATTTCTTCATTATGTGTACATTTTGGATTATTTACTTTTGAAGTTGTTATTATGATTACCTTCAAATAGTTTGTTTTATATTTTATGGAGTAATAAATGGTGTTTCGTTGTATGATGCAACTAAAGACTGATTATGATTTTACACTCGTGAATGTTATAAAACAAATACTTCATGTAAGTAGCCGATAAACAACAACGCCGACGATGGGCCCTCTTACGCCCTAAAGTAATAAATAGTTTCGAGTTATTCACTCGAATAAATACTTCTCGTTCTTAAAGCAATATCGACTACGTTGAACTTGCAACACTCAACAGTTCATTGTCACGCAGCTACACTTATCGTAACGAGCAGCTTGAGGCTTTAGTCTTGAGTTTTGCCAACAATACATTTTTCGACTTGCTTACTCTGTATGTAACTCGCGATAACACACTATCATTTCATAAATATGTATTATATTCATTACACTATACCCATTAATTTTATGCCATGAATGAATTGGCTACCGCATAGCTTACTAACGGATTAGCAATGCATCCGTGATTGATAGGAACTTCCGCATGCTATTTTGGCTACAGTTTTTTTTCGCCATGCGAAGTTGGTGCCAGAAAACATAGAGAGAATACTGTCTCTAAACTATACCATAAACAACCAAACAAGTTGTTTGATACGTCACCTACATCGAATATTTCAGGAACTTGTAACCTAACATACTCGTACATTTCCTTAACATTTAATTGCTTTTATAATGCACAGACCTACTTTTAAATCATTAGTATAGTAATATTACATCACAACAAAGTAATATATCTTACTCTGAGGAAGCAATGACACTTGTGAAACGCTGAATTTATATTAAAATGTTGCCACCAGCTAAGTAAATACTACATGTTTAAATAAACAAAAAAACATCGTCTTACTATTTCATACTCGATTGTGTACGAGAATGCTTATTACAGGCATTCATGAATTGAGCTACACTCAACTACATACTGTCCTATTTTGACGTGCAGAATAGAAGCTATTACGACGTAATGAGGGCAATTGGAAGCATTGTTTTCGCGTGTCAGGAATTCGTTGATGTATCCTTCAAAAATGACTGCCTATTGGACCTTGTAACTGTCTTTTTTTACTGCTACACCTATTTTAAAATTAGTCTTAGCCACTACGTCGGTACGTGCAATAATTATTGGGGTAATACGTTGAAGGTAAGAAGCGAATATATTGCGATTTTTGTTACATAATGATGTTTAATAAAAACTGTCATCCGTGTTATCACTAATTATTGCACTAAACGTTTTCCAACTACGCCATTGTTAGCGCGTTAATAAATGCGCTAGGCGCAGTTATAGCTGTAACATTACAGAGAGCGTCGTATATCTCGCAAAGCAGAGGTCAATTAGTGTTTCTATATTTAGATGCATCATGCTTTGTATTTACATAGTCGTTTATAGTCCAAACAAGCCGAGATCTGAGATCTCTCATACAAATAGCCTCTTGGGTCTTCAAATAGAGAACTAGACGGCAAATTTACCAGGAACTATGCAGCTTTGAACCTGAGGTAGAAGATTCGTAGTAAACTAATTCTACGATGATAATCCATAATGATTTGCGATGCCTTTATTCATCAATTAAAGATTATGCTTTATAGAGAAACAATGAGTCAAATCTTAATTCTTTCTAATTAGTATTCCTTATTGGTACTAACGTGGAGGCTGACCCCTCATTATATACCTACATTGATAATAACCTAAACAAAAATAAAGAGAAATGTCATTAAAATAACTAATTTCTATCTAAAATAACTGATTATTTATGTATTGGCTTGTTTCACGGAAACCGTCTTATATTTAAGTTACAATAAGGGGAAATCGAATCTTATTATCTAGAACCTTTTCTTAGTCATTCAATACCGTAATACATTATTTATATGAAATAACGATTGCTAATAAGGAAATATTATTATTAAATCCAATGACGTCAAAGAACGTCAGTTCAGTCAGAACAGTAGTTTTTTGGTGACGCAAAAAATATCAGCAGGGACAACTACATTCACTTTTATACCTACAGAGTACAAGGCATTGTTTCAAATATTAGTGTAGGTACTTTGTTAATGTTCTGTTCGTTACAATTTTATTTTTTAAATACAAAAGCTGTTTATTGTAAAAGTGCCTTTGAAATCCTGGAACATAACGTCACTTAACACAACTTAAACCGTATTATTCTGCAAGTTTTAGTCTTGAGGCAATTTTTAAATTTGAATTAATTAATATAATAAATAAATAAAAACTTGTTTATTCTCTCTCACAATAGGTATGTTTGAAAATATAACAGGGTATACAGAAAGTGAATTGTTACTTGAAATAGGTAGATAATATTACGTAATATAGTTAATAGCATGATAATTTTGTTTCGGTAGATACAATAGGTTATAAAATATTTTTGAAAAGCACATAGTATTTAATTTTTCTGTCCTGCCAGAAATCTATCTCAGGAAATCTCATTGAGCAACTAAACCAGGAGGTCTTCATTAGAACACAGACAGTGTATTTTATCTGTACCATACCTAGTCATTTTCATTTAATAATATTATCGTATTATGATATCATAAAAACATGGTTACGTCATATCAGTAACGCAAATCGTCATGTAATCAGTAAAGAAAATCTACTCGGTATCAAAGCACCAGCCATTACGTAGCTTGTATCTGAGTCGTGTTGCTAAGTAACTACCTAAGGAAAACGAAAGGAAAGTAATACGAATCTTGTGTTCTGACAATCACGCATAGGATAAATTATAGGGTTAAGATGAAGGATAGTTGTGACTAATGATATACTTGCCCAAATATTCTTTATCATGATACGAGTCTGCCTATTTCAATGACGGAAATATTAAATATGGTTGACTGGTAATAATCAAAGTGTTCGGGTATAAATACGGTATATAGGTTATAACATCTCACATATTATGTGGTAGTTAACTATCCGAAAAAGCTTTAATCCTAGTTTGAATAAGTGAATAAGGGTTATTTAGATTTTAAGATTATGCCACTTTTTTTGCTATTTCTCTAAAACTCCTGTTTTTATTTCAAAACTAACATTGGCAATAGTAATTTAGATATTAAAGGGCTTTTCAAAACCAGTTTAGAGTTGATGCAACCTTGTACTATTGTCCATACTTCTATGGGTATTCTCCTTTATCAGCGCCGAGACTCTTATATTTATTAACGCCCTATAATATGTTGATATCGTCTGAATTTTTATACCTTAATTACACGTAACCTCATTTTTAGTATCTACACGTCTTAGTATGTAAAGCTTTCCAATGATATGTCCCTATATTTTTTACGTACGTGTTTAATTCTGTATATACCAACTGTTACGTAGTATGTTGTTGAGTATATTATTCTATGTTTTGTTCACAACAACATAATAATATGTCTTAAATAACACTTCCTTATCAAATTACTTGGCATAATATGTCAAGCAAATCTTATTGTAACATTATCTGTAGATTGATCGCACTTGATTTTTGTAGGGTTTATTAGTGAACGAGAAATCCTTATTTCGGGTATAATACTCACTAAGGATTAAACTGAAGTGTCTAGTAAGAATAAGAAGATCAGCAAATATATATCTTTATTATATTTTGTCCACTTGCTAAAGGGGCCGCAGAAGGCTTTGAATGGCGATTGGATATTTACTTGGAGTAGTTCATACAACTAAAGCGGATCTGCTAACTTTTTGGCATAGAAGCATGACTCGTTGCGACTGTGTCAGACAATTTTCCAACAGAAAAACCTATTTGGTTTTCCCTGTTGATATGAATAATGTATAATACAAGTAACACAACTTACAGGAAACCAAAAAACCCGATTTCTTAAAAAAATATTAGAGTGGGACCGCCATTAAAAAATATATAGCTTATATCACTCTTACAAGGAAGACAAATGCTATAACAACTCATTGAGTTGAAATTCGCTAAGACGTTGTAGCTTTAGAGCATACCAAAAATAATTAACACACATTTATACTCTTGTTAAACGTTATCTTCCTTCTGGTTCTTTTTACCCAAGCAATAGATGGCGCAATGGTTACCAGTGCCGCTTACAGAGTCCTGGGTTCGATTCCCTAATAGATTCTCTGATCGTCATTTAAAATTTATTGGAATTTAACTATGTAGTTTTATTGAAATCTGCGAGTAAAGAACTATACCTAGTCATTAATTATACCTTCATAACGTTAAAATTAAACATATAAAGATTTTCGTTCGAATTTCAACTACAGGGCGACCATTAACTGTTTTTAAAAGGACGTCACTCCATCATCTCGCCTAGGGTCAAATACGAAAGCAATACTTTAAGTATTTATAAAGTAAAAAAAATCTACCAAAGATTATTATATTCGTGGAACGCTGCGAGCCAACTTGTATGGATCCTTAGCTTTAAGTTACTTCGAAAATACATTTTCCGCCTGAACGCCTGTGAACGCTTTTGACGTTTCGTCCCGATTCCATAATATTACTTTGTTGATTACTTTAGTTAGATTTCTCGATTAATGTTTTGAATTACGAACACTTTATATATAGTATTAACAAGTATATACATAATAACTTACAATACATGTGATTAATCTATTCAATACGTGAAGGGTTCAATGGACGTACAGCTTTGAAACTCGTTTATATTTTAAACTACTTCTAATCCAATGAGATGTCAGTTCTTTAAATAACTTTAAAAATTCGTTCAGACTTTAAATTGCCGTTATTAACCATATAAAAAATAAAGATTATTATTATAGAGCCAAGTCTGGTTTCCATTTTACTTTAGACTATACTCTGTTATTAAACGCTCGAGTTTTATCGCCCTGCTCGAGTTACTCAATTACCTACTAAGAATAGATAGTTACAATTAGTAATAATAGTCGATCAACAGAGGGGTTATCAGGCTAAAGAAGTGTCTTATTTTACTCTCAAAATAGTTTTCATGTTGATGATTTTATTTATTTTCAGATATAGTCTGTCTGTAGTTTAATTCATGACTTAAGTTTCCTTATTTAATATCATGTATAAGTGCATTAGTTAGAGTGTACCTACAAGTACTTACTTCAACAATGCACACTAAAGCAACATGACAAAAAATGCTTCAGGCAATAGCGTTACTGTAGGGTGAAATGACGTCAGGGTCCCCGGTTGGAAAAGGCCTTAGGCGCCAGAAAAACGAAGCGTAAAAATTGTGTCCCGTAATTTGTACTCTCGTAGATGGCTAAATTTATATTGGATAATCTTATTTTAGAGGGCTCCACCCGAGGAATTTGCCACGGTAGATTAACGATTATAGATATCTAAAGCCATGTGACCAAACGTGTAAAGTGTAAATTTTCTATTATAGACTAGCAAATTATTAACATAAAGTTAGCACGCTACATCCAAATCCCCAAACACTCAACGTACAAAAGGATTTTAATTTGCGACTTACGTGTGTTGAAATAGAAAATCATAAATTAGTAACTCAAATTAATCACGTTAAAACAATGCTGAAAACTCATTTACCTTTCTTTTACAATATTAAAAATTTCAGAGCCATTTCTGTCTATATTACTGAAAACGTAAAATGTCCACTAGCGCCCTCTTCCCGACACATCTCGAACTACTAAGTATTGAAAACTCCGCCGGTGCGGACTGAAATGTTTCAGAATTTTCCTGTAGATGTCTCTCGTAATCATTAGAAAAAAATACTGAGCGTAATTTCTTAAAATAATGACTTTGAGTATAATTTACAGTACATATACCATCTTAAATATTATCTTCATTTTATCATGCAGCAAAATTACGAAATGTATATAGTTTTAAAAATCGTAAACCAAATAGATTAGTCTTACTTTCGTAAGAAATATGTTTCAATAACTAACCTAATCGAACTTCATTATGTGACGTAATAGATCCATAACTCGTATTATCTATTTCAATTACCTCTACGCACCGTTATCAACTAGTTATCGTACCGTACGACTGGGTGTAAATATTAATGGATATGTATAAATGTAATAATACCCCTAGTTCATCGCTAATCGTGTTGAAATCTTTGACGTGGAAACGTAGTCATTTTGTAACTAAAACTAATCAATAGTTACAAAATGACTATATTATTTAGGTTTGTTATAATCGTGATTACATGTATAATTTTATTCTCATGATTTTGTGTTGCGATGAAGATGTATAATTTGTATAATTGTTCCGTTGTTAAGTTGGGTATTTTAGAGGTTTAGATGTATATTGTAGGTATATAATATAAAGTGGTATAAGGCTCTGCTAATTGGCCGGTGTTTGTTTCAGCTTCGATGTGGAGAATGGCGGGGGCGCGG
>LGAG01000332.1:147657-171244 GCA_001278395.1 Lerema accius | reverse complement strand
TGGTGCTGCAAGCCATGCCGCAGCGACGCGAGTCCTTCCTCTACCGCTCCGACTCAGACTTCGAAATGTCCCCCAAGTCCATGTCACGCAATAGTTCCATTGCCAGCGAGAGGTATGTACCGGTAGTATTAACCCGACGACGTCATAACCTTATAGACCACGCGCAAGGCGAATATTTTCAGACAAAGCATACACTTACTTACCTACAAATAACACAATATATCCCTTTCTTTCACATACAACATAAATTATTGCTTTCCTTGTCGCCTATTAATGGCAAATGAAAAAACGATTTTTAACATTTGCAATTATGAATTGATCAATCACGGTGATGCTCTCTGCCCCGCACACCTCAGTTTTGTCTGAAATGTTTCTCTGTAAAATTAAGACATTAGTCGTCTAGTGGTTATGATGTCGTTGTATTAACCACTAACGTGTCATGAATTATTACGGTAAAAACTATACAGTTTCTAGAAAAACTGTACAATTAATGAAAAATCATATTTTTTAGAATTTTTGTAATTTTTAGTTCTTTTAGAAAATTACAAAACAGTCATTAAAATTACATGATAATCTTGCTAAGTTACTAGAACCTGTGACGTATTGATAAGTCACCTTTCGTATTATTATTAATAGTGAATCACTTTAGACTGAACATAATGATAAATCAAGATTATAATGTTAACGTGATAATTTTATCATTTAATATTACGATTAGTAACGGATTATGACGATTATGATTATCATACGTAATATGTTGTCCATTGGGTTGAGCAGTTGTTATTTAAAGGAATCATTATATAATATAATATGTAATAGAAATATTGGGTTGGCAACTAAAATTTTATGTACGTATTTAATAAGTTGCCAAAGCAATAATTTCTAAATTAATCCTTATACAAATTACAAAATAATTTCTTAAAATTCTCATATTTTTAATTGATAATATATATTTTTTCTAATAAATATTATCAGCAAATTCTTTTCTTTAATCTCATTTTTTAAAGTACTTCAATATTCCATAGTACCATCTGACTACTTTAATACATCATACACTCATCAACAATCAAATCACTTCCTTTCTAAAGCAGCCATTTTAATAATTTGCGTCTACGTACATAATATTTTTTATTGTACCATCCTCCATTACAATTCAACATGTTATTATACTTGATCTAAATCTCAGCAAAAAGTTTCTTATGTTGTTTTCGTTCATGAATTAATTATAATAGTAACATTAGTCTCTATAAATAATGAGGTTTTCGTTTCGTGTAAAGTTAGCGTTTTTCTTTCGCACGCTCTACAATCAAAACGGCTTGACCAATTTCAACATAGGAGGGATCATTGCAGAAATATCTACAGTGTGATCTTCCACTGTCATTACATAGTCTATATTATTAATTATTGATTAAGTACCTGCGCTATATTTTAACAGAGTTTTCAGTTTTTCTACTATTGACTGCGCGTTTACTTAATCGTTTTATAAATTCTCTCCTTAGTTCACGTATTCCTAGGAAGAATTGGTTATCGCATTTATGGATATAGATTATTGACCATTAACAATAAAATAACACCCTTTACATTATTAAGTGACTATAATTGTGTTCCATTTCGTGGGGCGGATCCACATCTACTCGTATTTTCTGACTTGGAATTTAACTACGTTATATATTATGAGTTGACACTATTTGATACGTATTCAAAACTTTCTTTCATCAAAAACATGCCGGGATACTTAATTCTTTCAGTGTTTTAACAAAGCTAATAAAACCATTATAAGTTTTCAATTAAAATGTAATAGGATACGAAGAACAACGCGATCGAAATACAATTTATCACTTATAGGTATAATAATAACAGAATATAACATCTTAAAGTCATGTTGAAGCATCTCACAGTTTGATTTATTAGTACTAGATTTTTTTTATTTTTAATATATCGCTTCAAATTATTGTTAGTACAAATACGTCTCCAATAATATCCATCCATCCAACAGATAAAATGATGGTGTCCTTCCTCGTTCATTTATATATAGGGAAGTAGATATATGAAATATCCTTACGGGACTTAATTGGGTTCATTGTATTATTAACGGTGCAAACGAAAAGCTCGTTAATTAATTGAATCTCGGCTTTTCACTTTACGTTGTGTACAGAACATATTAAGGGTACCTTGAATTATTTTGGCTTGAAGAAACATTTGCACAACTTGAATAATACAAATTAAAAATATTTATTCGTGTTGATATCGAATTAAATTTACATAGTATATTTTTTATTGATACATTTCGATAAGGTTTTTTCGATAAAGTTGATCACCGATAAACCAGAGAATGTATAAGTGGTCACAGCCATCATTCTATAGACATTAGCAACATAAACTTATTTCAAGACTAATTTCATCTGAATTAAATTATACATATAGTTCTTTAGAAAACTCTAAAGGACAGAATAAGCGTCGTAGTCCGTTGTTCAACAAGTACCTACATCAGCATTTTAAGGATGAAGTCAAAGACAGAGGAGATCTTTATGTTCCTAAATCTTGTTATAACATTTATGTCATGTTCCCTGAAAGAGGGCAAAATTACGCCAAATCAAACTCCTTTATACATTTTTAAAGACTAAAAGCTTTCCAATTATGTTTTAATGAAACTGCTCACTAGATTCCTACGAATGTGTTTACTTTATGACAATTGTAATAAGAATATTGTAAGATTCGTTTGTGATAACTCACTCCAATTTTATAAATCGATTCATGCTACCAAAGTGTTGCAGTAGATATGAAGCGCCGATATTCGGTCCATCGATGTATATTACGAGTATGTGGCACCTCAATTGTTAACATTAGTGTAGATCGCCCTAAGTGTAGTGATACAAGTCTCACCTGAATTGGACTATAATTGTTTTTAGGTCACTTAAGGTCAACTTACAGCACTATTACAGAGTATTTTCCATGCAGTAATGATTATACTTACTACAGTATCAATTAAATGCCACAATTTAACTTATTTAGCTTTGGATACTGGAAGCAAGTAAGATGATTACAAAACTTTTATGCATATGTTGTGTCGATATAAGTTTAAATTAGTCAGCTTACTCACAAACTGCCCACGTATACTGGTGATAGCATGCATTTATTCTAATTTACTATAGAGTTAACCCTAGAATGTGTTGTCCGTACACACTTATTAATGTGTATATTTCTCGATGCAACCATAGATAATATTGATAGAGATAGTAAGTACTACATTTTCGTTGATAAATATTTTCTAAAATATTTTCTTTAACGCTAAAATATCTTGGTAGGTTTTAATGCTATCGGTGAAGAAAATTTCATTTAAAAGTATGTATTCAAAATTATATTATCCTCTAAGGTCTTGCAATCACGCATAACAACTTAAATTTTGAATCAGTATTAATACAAAGATGAATCGGAGTCCAAATAAAGCTACCTACGTAATTAATTTATTATTTAAAGTAATAATCGTGTGAATCAAAATAATATACCAATTCAATATGCCACGATTACATTCAAAATCCAAATATATTTTATGATTGCATCAAATTAACTTCACGTAGAATCTAATAAATCGATGTTGTTGTTCCATGCTATTACCATCACTACACTACAGTGCCTGGCAACCGCAAACACTACTCTTGCACATAATTTCTTTGTGTGAAGCTCAACCCTGCATAGTACTGAAATTTGAACTGCTTAGGTGTTATAACAGTCGTAGTATGTGTCTCTAAGTCGTCGTTCTATCTTTCTTTTCCATATTTTTAATTGCTTACAGATTCAAGGAGGCTGAGGCTGCACAGCTGGACAGAGCGTATGTACCTTAACTTCGCGTATTTTAATTAGCATGAAAGCTTCATAGGTCATTTTTGTTGTGAGACTAAGGCAATACTTTCGCTTAGACCGCCACTGTTCTTGTAATCTGCCTGCATTGGATTTTTGTGCACTTTCCCTTGTATTGTACACTTCCTGTTTAGATTAAGTTTTTTTGGAAGGTAAGTGCAATTTACTGTGTGGTATTTACTCAGTATTTGCCTCTTTTTATTACTTTCGTTTTACTACATAGTTTTGCGTTTTCGAAGTTTGGCAATTATTTTTAAATTTTGTACCAAATTATTATTATCGTGCCGTCTTACTATTTTAACACTCTCGAAAAACAATACAAAAAATATTAGGTAGGTACGCGTTACCCCGATCATGATACGTCGCCGTTTAGTTTCCACGCATGTAAAATATGAACGATGTTTGATTCCTCTTAAATAGGCAATCATAATAACTTCCCTTTTGAAGTCGATTGAAATACGAAGAAATGTGATGCCTTCGTCTTAATATTTCAAATTATCTTATTGCCTGGTACTGGTAAATTGGGGATCCAACGAAGGGTATAATGTAGGATTGGTTGGTACACATACCTCATTACTTTTCGATATAAACACAATACGCAGAATATGGGTTTACAAGTGGCCGACCTTTTTTCAATTTCCTTGAACGATGATATTTGGAATATCGCTCGTCTTTTATTTATAGCAAGCTTTTAATTAATTTAGTAAAATTAATTATTTAGTACTTAAATTAAATTAATTATTTCTGTAGATATTTTACTATACATACGGGAAAATGTAGACAAAATACCAAAAACTACTTTAGGCATGATAGATAAATTTGCAATTAGTCTACTTTGTGTCTGGTTTTCAAGTTATCAAAATTAGACAAATGTGAATCCTAGCATGGATCAAGGGCTGAGATAGTGTCTGTAGCTGTCATATCTGTAATGTATTAATAGCATCAATAAAATAATACTGCCCTAAGGAATTATGGTAGAAGGACTCTAATCCAGGTGTAACAGGCATATGCTTATAAGATCTTGCCTTTAAACTCGTATCCGTCGATACAAATAAAACAGCAGCAATTTGTAGGTGATTGGCTATTTATCGTACATAAGAAAATTAATATTTAAATAATATATTAACATTAATTTTTTTTTTTTTATTTTCTACAAATTTTGTCCGTTTTTAAATCTAGACTTATAGTAACCATCTATACAAAGCAAAAATACGCTCTATTTTCTTCTGACTATACTTTTTTGATCATCATCATTGCAACCCATAACTGTCCCACTCCTGGGCTCGGGTCTCCTCTCACAATGTGAGGGGTACAGGCCATAGTCCACCACGCTGGCCTAGTGCGAATTGGCAGACTTCACACACCTTTTGAGAACTTTATGGAGAACTCTCAGGTGTGCAGGTTTCCTCACGATGTTTTCCTTCACCGTAGCAAGTGATAATTAGTATCTAATACGCACATAACTTTTTAAATTAGAGGTGCGTGCCGTGGGGTTTGAACCCAGGATCTCCCGTTCGAGAGACCAACGTTCAAACCACTAGGCTATCACTGCTTATATTTTACATACTTTTTTGATACTATAGATCAATATATTTGTCCTAATGTTTATCCTTTCATTTTATTCAGGCCTTTCGGCCGTTTATCAAAATATGCGCTAAACACACAGATTCCCTATCTGTATCTAGAGTTAGAGGGTGTGGTTGACGTGTAGCCGTGAGGCAACGTAGACTTACCGGCAGATCCACACTTTAGATTGCGTGTTCCTGTTTGAGTTTTGTTATTTAAGTCTGAGATCAAAAAAATCCTTCAGCGGTCCTCGATTTCCAAGTCGAACATTGATTACCGGCGCCCACCGCCGCCAGTTTCCATTAGCGCCAAATTTATCCTCGGGTGAAGTCGGTCGTACTCGGCGTTGGCCGGGCGAGCGAGTGGGACGCAGCTAACGACTGCTCGCCTCCGCGGGCTCCATTGACAGTCCGCGCAGCGCGCCGACGGTACGCTTCTACCCATGCCCCCGACACGTTTCGCGCTCGACTCTCCTTCTCTCATAAAAACCCCTAGACAAAACGGTAACCCCAAAAAAATGTGACGATTCAGTTCTCGCGAAGAAACCAGCCGCACGTGGTTTCATCTATCGCGGAGTGGTCGAATGTAGCATCACATGTATAAAATAAAATGTGCTTTATTGTTGAATGCTGGGTGTGTACATAACTGAGGATTGGACAACCGAGGTCGTTCACTGGTCTGACAGGTCGACCCTAGTCCCGATGCACGCACAGATAGAGCTAGATTATTGTAGTCTTCTATACACATAATTGGTACCAATAATCATGGTTACCCACGGCCTAATGTGTGAAACGAACCACTTTGTTGTGTAACTTGTTAAAATGTTGTAGTAGGTACAGTTTTTATTACAAAGTATTCAAAATGCTTCGAATACAGTAGTTCCGTTGTATTCGATAAGGGTTCCCGGGAACATTTTGCGCTGATATGATACGACATGAACTTTGAGAGTTTTGGCCCGATATAAATACAACTCGGGGAGAACGTTCATTGTGTACGGGACGTAATTGGATAATTTATAGTAATCGTATCACGGTGCCGGTAGCGACGCAGTAATTTAATCGACCTGACACTGACAAGTCCTGTGTAATGACTGTGATGTAGTGAGTGTAAAAGGCAACCAGCACGATGCATCGTTCGGAATCTCAAACGGAGAGGCTGGGGCCGAGCGGCGGGAGTACGTTTATAGCGAAAAGCTCCGCTTCAGAGCACAGCATGGCGACCGGAGTGACAGGCAGTGGTTCCCTGCCGCGCACTCTCAGCACCAGCGTTCTCCGAATCAAAAACAGATCCACCTTCTGGGACAAATTCTGGGATGAACGCACTAGACGTGACGTGTAAGTAGCTTATGCTACTTAGCTTACGATAAATATACCTTCTTAGTTGGCTTGTAGAATTAATGAGTACTTCGCATAAAATCTCATACAAGAACATCAACTACCATGATTAACTTCTAAGAATTCTAATAATATTACCCACGAACTGAAGGACTGAAATCTCAATAACGTTGAAATAAGATGGAAGTCGAGGACCGCCCACGGCGCGGTTGATAGATATTTCTTTAGCTAAAATATTAACGGTACAACAGTCAAGGAAAGGAATATATTTCTCTGAAAAGGGAAAATATTTGTACAATTAAAGTAGCGTTAATAATTATGTACCAAGCATCAAACATCACACGAGTAGGTATTTTTGGTATGTTATCACGAATCACTTTTGAATTCATATACCTAGGTAAACAGTTACATTGATGAAAGGGTGAATAACGTAAACTATTCTTTAAATTATGTCGGTATTGTAAATGTATTAAAGGAAGTATGTACTCGTATATTTCTTTGGGTTTTATAAAATTTCAGTTTTGCATTAAATGCTAAGTAAGCACTTTCAAAATATTGATAAATCAGACAGCTTTATGGAACCAGAGTAAAAAAGTAATTAATAAAAATGTAATGTAGGTACCATCATCAACATTACATCGAGAAATCTTATTATCTTAATGTCAGATTAGATAAACTCTCAAAGGAATTATAGAACGTTCTCTAGGTAGAGATTTCACAACGGCGTCCTTAAGCGTGTCTCTATCACTCATTTATGACGTATTTCCAATTTACTAATAACTTAGTGATTACTTTTATTATTAAAGACTATTAGTTTAATCGAATTTAATTTCCATTACGCATATACTGAGAACTTCTGTTCTGTTTGGAAAATATGCTTATAAAGAGATTATGCAAATCAAGTTAGTTCGAGTTTTAGCTATAGTAGATTTGCAACACTTTAGAATCAACACCAGCATTGTCCGAGCACGTACAAATGTATCGTCTACAGCTATTCCGACACAAGCATACTAGATAAACAACTGTCAGACTGTAGAAATTTATTACCACTATATTAATTGTGTACTACTTCGTTTGTGTGTACGTAGTTAAACTAGGCGATAAATAAAGTCGTCCACAATGTGGAATGCGTGGCTAACGCTACATGTAGAATAACGTAATTAAATTTATTATCGCAATAAATTTCTTTGTTTTGGATAAAAAATATATCTCTCTTAAGTTTATAGTTCGTTAATTTTGTATTCGAATTACCTATATCAAACAGTGGAAGATGCCTATAGGAATACGAAACGTAGTATCATTATGCTTTCAACAGATTATTTTTGTACGCACAGTTACTTAATAGAAGGCTAAACTAACGGTCAGTAGCTGAGTTACTGAAAATACGTATATCTACCAGTGGTCCTAGAAACATTAAACTTTGTATAGGGGTTCCTTATATAGCAAGAATCAACATAATATCCGCATAGGTAAGTAAATGGAAGCAACAAAATCATTTTGTCAAAAAAAAATCCCATTTTTTGAGTCTCTAATGAGAAAATTACGCTAATAAATCTTTATAAAATATTAATAAATATTAGTAAGTACTGAATATTAAACAAAATATAAAGGATTTTAAAAAGTAAAGAATAACACTACGTAATCTTTGTAAGTCAAAATATTATTTTAAAAATAAACTATAAAAATAAACTCCAGTAAAAGAAAAACAAGCAAAATCATTTTAATTGGTAAATTCATTTAGTTATATACCAAATTTCCCTGTTTATATTCATGATCTGCTGTGCTATTTATAAAACAAAAACCAGTTTTAAATGTAGTACAATGAAGGAAAAGAGTAAAATACACAGATATCGTCAAATTTCCTATTGATGTAATGTAAAGTGAGTTGTTAATCCAAATTATAAATCATTTTATGTATTGAGGTAAAATTTTCTAATCTGTTTATATCCGTAAACACCTAATTTATATTCTTTGCCATAATGTTTGTGTAAAGCTATTTCCAACACCATGATTTCGTCAGTTCCATATAAATCTACCACCAAACTTTAAGTCTCTTATCTTTACGAGGGAAATGAATTTTGCAAAGAAAACTTTGTTTAATGATCAAAACAGGCTAAAGAAAGCCCACGTTTATTCGACTCAATCAACTTGCTAATAGCATTTTCGTCATCAATATGCCTATTAAATTATTTTACCACCACCACATTCTTGCGTTATTAGATAGGAATACCACAAGTTTTAATATAAAAACATTTCAAATTGTTTCAACTATGGTTCTATCCTTAAGCATTTTTTCACTGAATCGCAAAAACAAGAAAATCAACTTGTTTTCATAACAAGATACTTAAAATATTCCTCATTTATAAATTTACTTCAAGGTTTACTAAAATATTCAAGTTTCCCCGACATTATAGTAAATATTTTCTTCATGGAAAATACCTAGCTTGACAAAGATACAAAAGACGATGATGGACAAAACAAAAAGGAGATAATTATTATAATAGGTAGTATTTATTTAGTCTATTACGGATGTAACGTAGAACTGTGTTATTATGTTAGAGACCTACTATTATACGTATTGATATGTTAAATTAAATTCACATCCAATTATAAGCCAATAATAAAGTGCTATTTTTATTATATAAACAAGCAAACCTCATGTTACTTAAATGATCACTGTCACCTATGGATACTATGAGCATCAATGATGCTTTATAACGATAATAATATCACCTTAGATACCTGAATTATTACTGGCTCTCCAACATTGCAACTGCAATACAAAAAAAAAACATTCTACGATCGATTTTGAATGGCGAATCCAGGCAAGCAAAACATTTATCAGTACCGTAGGAATTAAATTGAGAGGTATAAAGTAAACAAAAGGGACCCTGGTGTCATATTCTTCCGTTGTTTAGGAGTTTGCTCGAACAAGAGAAGTTTACTCGGATAGTAGACAAAGCCCCGTAAGACTTATACCTAAATATTTCATACAAAACGTTTACTCCTACATAAATATTTTATTTTAACATTCCGCAGTAACCTTAAGAAATTAGTACACACGCAATTTAAGACTAATTTCATATTCACTCCCTAAGAAAATTACTGAAATGAAAACAACATATCAATTTGTTTAGTCGTTACTAAATAACTCTTATGATATTCCATAATATAGAACGCAATTTTTATTATAGAAGCCACGTGGCTCACTATTATACATACGACCGCATGCAAACCGGTTTCATATTTTAATACGGTACTTAATCAATAATACGACTTTGCATTTGCATAACCAATCTAGTTATCAGTTTGTTTATCTTTGTTTTCCCTGTTTTAATGTCATATTATTACGTTAGTTAGGTAGGATGGACGACAATGTATTGAATAAGTTAAACACGTTTTTATTTGACAATATAGAAAGCCAAAACGTTCCAAAAACGTCTGTTTTTACTATTATCTATTGCTATTACGTTTAACTACTTTTAGCTTTGGACACAACATACTTAAAACAAATACACATTGACATGAATGGTAACTGTAACTATACACAATACGGTTTATTTAATGACTTGATTCTACCAGAAGCGACATATTGTCACAACAAATAGTTCTATCGCAAATTGCCTTAGCAATTTAATGAACGTTGATCTGAGTTGATACAGTTTTCTATAAACTATTTTGACAAAACGCATTTTATCCAGTAAAAACCAGTTTTAACTGAAATTGATTTTTAGTAGTAGTGGATTGGATTCTAACCAGTAACTACAAGTAGTTTTAAAGAGGAGACAATTAAAGTTAGTTTCAGTTAAAAAATACTTTTCGTACACGCTAAATCTTATAAAGAATAACATTTGATCATGTATTGTGTAAAAAAATCATTAACTTTCATCCTTTATTCTAAAGAGAACCTTTAAAATATTCAGGGTAAAAGTATGTTATAATAATCTCGAACTTACCTTTAACTTTATACTAAGTTAAAAAGTTTTTGAGTTCCATTTGAATTATTGCAAATTTTCATGTTGGAAATTTGAAAAAATATTAGATAATTTTCAGAAATTATCCCTAAATATAAAATAAAATAAAATCATCGCGTTTGAATTTTAATACATAATACTAGGGAACATGGGCCTTGTAAGACATTGCGAGTTTAAGTATTTCTTGTGGATACCGATAATAATAATTAAATCACGTTATAAACGATGTTAATTTTAGAATTATCATCATCACGTTATTAATTATCAAATAATCCTTATCGTACAACATTCGTGCATATGTTCAGCTAGAATCGTCATAAATTGTCATTTAATGTGTAATTAATATTAAAGTATTAAATTTTCAAATATTATTGAAAAAATACGCTGTTTACCGTAACTATTTTAAAATTAGATAATAATTTAATTTTCGATATTAAAATATTAGAAACATCTGCGCATCATTTAAAATTTTAGTTAATCACGCTCCTCGCTACTATAATATATATTTTGCAGCGTCGCTACATAAAATATATAAGTCGGGTAACCTTTCAGTAAAATACCACAAAACCACAATTGCGTTCTCTCCTGCTTTTAATATAATGTTTAGAAATCAAATTAGTATTCCCTATTCACTCCTACTATACTTCAATTTAATCTAATATACACTCTTCCACCAATATCCGTCTCAAAAACTCAAACGATTTTTATGAGCAAAATAACTATTGAAGAGTACTAGAAGGCCCTGCAGACGCTGTTCTGCAATATATCCGTTTACTTTATCTTTTCTAGTAAAGGTGAATATCTAGTATATGTGATTATGATCGCATCTCCTATATTCATTGTTACGAAGAAAATAAGCCATTATTTCCTGTATTATACGGCATATGTAATGAAATAAATTACGTTATTCCAAACGAATCTCAAAATAATGTAACCAACAACATACAATAACAAATTGGTACGGCCATTATGGAGATTAACGCGCAAAAAATGATTCATTATTTTAATACAGGCAGGTATATTAGATTTGCTTCAGTAGTCGCAGTTATCACTAACCACTTAACACAGGTTCCCGTCAGTTATTTGTATATCTAGTTAAATGTACTATAACAACTCGATAACATTCGTCTGATAAAATCCCTGATACGAACATGGAATATGGATGTTATAAATACATTTGCGTAGAACGTGACATGGAATAGAAGTGTATGTTTAGTGTCAACATTTTTATTATGATTTTCGCTAGTTTTTCCCTTATTATTTTCTTTCGACTTTTGGACTTCGATTGGACCAACACGATGTAGAAAAGAACAGAATAGAAACTAAGATGTTTTAAGTGTCCCTTATGCCAATCTTTCAAATCTAAACACTTTAGTTGACATATAGTTACACCATTGTCTTAACATTATATAAGTGTATAATTGTAATTACTGTACACTCCGCCTACTACCGTAAACCCAGGAACGTAATTTAATTTGGGTATGTTTCTAAATTAGTGCAATCCGACGTGATCCTATAAAGGGTAACATTATACACAGGCACTCACGCCTCTATAGGCAGAAACTATCGACCGCTGCGGTAAAACACACCTCTTTCGATTAATTAAGGTTGGCAAGTAAATGTTATAGTGGTTTCATCTCGTTGAGAGTTTCAATGAATAATTAAAATACCTATGTAGGTCTAAGTTACAAAAACTATAATTCTTATAGCCCGAAAAATATGTAGAGAAAATATAAAAAGAAATGAAGGAAAATGTATGATGGTACATATAGGAGAAACTACGTAGTTAAATTGTAGTTCTCCATCTTTTCCAACAAAGCACTTCGTATAAATCTTATCACAAATAGGATCAACGTCACAATAAAAGCTAGTCGTAACGTTTTTAAATAAAATCATGCTAAAGCTTTCTCTTAGCGTAAGTACATATTACATTCTCAAAGTATAAATTACTGAGCATCCTGACTGGTCTAATTTTTTTATGACCGCTAATGCTTTAAAATGGCAAAAGCATAAAAACGGTAAAGGCTGTCCCGGCACTTAGAGACTTTTATTATAATTGCCAATAAAAGCTTACAAGATCTCTCCATCTTCACCTTTATCAAAATACGAAGATTCACTTTACTTTATAGTGAATACGTGATAATGTTCTCCATTCTAAGAAAAAGATATCTTAAATGCCCTGAAGAAGGCTTAAGGAAGAAGTTTTTTATATTATTTTATTTTTTATTTGTATTATTCATTTGAATTCCATGATTTCTGAAAGGTTAATCAATTAATCACTGATAAATTGATAAAGTGAATAAATATAAAATCTTATTATACTTAGATTATGTTGTAAATTACGGACAATATTGGGGAATACCAAACGTTGTACAATTTTCCTTCAGTATTTTTCGTATCCTCAATTAAGCAGCGGTCATTATAACCTTTCCTAAAAGCTTCTAATATTCGGATTAGCCACAATAATCGTAGATCCGCAGAAAAACATTATGTTGGAGCATGTTTTATACTAGCAATGATAAAAATGTTCCAAGTAACTTGTAAACGGTTAGAATTGTTGGCTTTCTCAGCGAACCATGGCATCCTTTGAACTTTAATTAAATATCATGAGCTTTATTGTCGTTGCATCGCAACTTTATATAAAATGCTGTTTCATTTTAAAGTAAATAAATTTACTACATTGTTTCTCTTTTTAAAAACTAACCCTGTTTAGTGTATTTAATTCTCTTATTTTTCTCGCGGCATTACCTCGCGTCCAAAACATACATTTACGGTAACTTAAGCAATGAATTAAAAAACCTCAACTTTTTATAATTTAGTAGTTTTAATATAAAAATATCTGACTGTTGAAATGACTTTATTTTACCCTATTATGTGTTTTTCTATTGCCAATCAGTAAATGAATCTCGCGACCCTGCCAAATTCGTTGTTAACTTCTTTTATCGCATACACAAGTTCAGTCGTCCGCGTGCTATAGACATGGTATCAGCAATCCGATAGGTGTCGGTGTTTCGATAACTACGAATGCACCAAATGTACTGCCTACAAACAGATTTGTACGATACTATTTTTCCGATAGAAGCGAAGCGGATCAAATTTAATTCATTTATTTCGTCTTAGGAACTACCTAATAGCTCACTCTTAACAATCGTAACCCTTAACCCTTTATTACTAAAACGAACTACCTGCCTACTAATCGTCAATGTGGATAGGCACTTTTCTAAGTTTTTTATATATTTTATGAAAGCCTATTAGACCTTTGTGAGAAGGTAAAATATTACAGAAGCAAAAAAATCTCAAATAATAATTCAATTCGAACAGGAAAGGCCAAATATAAAAATATCACGCAAAAGGCCAAAGATAAAAATAACGCAATTTGTAGCTGTACAAATGCGGTGTATTGGGACTTAGATTGGGAGACACACGAACGTGATTCGTAAAAAATATTCCTTAGATAGCTTCATTTGTCCAAATATGTTTCTTCAAAAATTGAGTTGAACTCTGATTAGGTGGTACATTGATACAGTTATATATTTTCTATCTATTAATTCACAAAGACTAGGTACATTACAGCAGACCATACTCATTATTATTAATTTATCTAAAATATTAATTTGCATACAGCGTAATAGAAGACGTTTTTTACATCTTAATATTGGAGGTACAGACATATTAGCAACTAAACCGAATAGAGCTAATCTAGACTACAATTATCACCGATATCATTTTGTTAACATTATCATAGTAAAAAAAACCACCATAAGGTAAATATTCTACATCAAATATCACTAACAACAAAACCATCGCCAATGCCTTGACAAAAAGAAAGGAAATCTGAAACCTTGTAAAATAAATTTGAATCTAAAACATTGTTCTTCACGAAACAGAACGTCAGTTATGATTCGCTGTCGAGGGAGACATGGTAGCTTTCTCCCAAATCAATAATCAGGCAACCTTCGCATAAGTATCGGTTAGGAGAGGGATGGAACTTAAGACTGTTCCGTGGAGTACCTCGATTGATGTTTGAAGTGTTTTACGATGTTAACTGTACCTCAGACTTTGTAATGAGGGATATTTTATGATACGTATGTCTTTTGTTACCTTTCGCGTACGTTGATGCGTACTTTGATATTATATTGCTGTTTTGTTTTCCTGGCTATAAGTTCATTTATAGTCATAACTTGGATTTCGGATTTATAATAAAATTGTGTTATTAATAATGAAAAAACATCATTAATTTAGCTAGTTTTATAATTTTTTATCAAGTCATTGATTTAGAATTTTAGATAAATGAGAAAGTATTACGAAAATATTGGGAACATAGTAATTTAGTAGGTATGTACTGATATTACATTTGTACCTACTCTTACTATAGTAATATCTAAAATAAGAAATTTAATATAATAAAATCGAGCTTATGACAGTTTCTTCAAACGCTGGAGATAGGTAGGCTGCTCCTAAATTTAGTTATTTTCCTAAGGTTATCAAAAATACTTAAACGGCTTACACAAAAGTATTTACGATATCTATTTTACGTAGACGTCCTAAGCTAATTTTAAAATAGAATTCATTAAGGTTTTTCACCAGACATTAAGTAAATGTTATTAATTTTATAAAGAAAATATAAGCGGGTAGTTACTGGGCGCAGGAAGCGTAGGCGCTAATTGGATACACGTGCAGCGAACAGCCCCTAGATTTCTATTTATACACCTCCCACTGAAAGATCAATCTCTCATAGTAGATGCTTAATGTTACTTTATAATAAACATCAACAAATTATATAATATTGTAACTATACACGATGACGTGGTCGTATTATCAATGCGTGAGAGTCCCAGCTTCGATTCTAGATCTTACCGATAAATTTTTAGATGTATATTATACAATACGAGAAAAGCTAGTAAGATGAAATTGTTTACTTTTACTTGATGTGTCAACTAATATTTGTTTAATCATTTTTGTGTTATACACAATGAAAAATAGGAAATTAATATTATCAAAAATTATATAATAATCTTATTGGACATATCCATTATTTTTGGTATTCCAAAAATACTGAATTAAAAATTAAATATTGAAAGGGCAAATCAAATTATTAAACCAATTTTCAAGACTTCAAGAGTCCTGTTTTTCATTTAAGTAGATACACAGGTACAGTCTGAATTTAATATTTACGTCATTAATTTAAGATCTGACACAAATAGAAAATGTTCAAGTCATCATGAAATTAAACCGAAACTTTACGTAACACTTAAAAGTTTCTTTTGTTCAACAACATGGTGAGATCTAATGAATATGAGCCAAAATTTGTTTTTGTTCAAGAGAATTTATATTGATGTAGGGTAAAAACAACAAGTGTTTTAAAATAAACAGAATTACTAGTTGATTTTATTTTTAATCTACGCAAACTTCGAAATGTCTATTTAAATGGTTTACAAATTGTCTTCCACAAATATAATTGTCATAGCATGGTTTAATACAACAACCGTAACATCTACATTTATTAGCAATGCCATAATAAAACTTGTAGGACATACGGAATGAGCATACAATAAAAAACTATTATATAAATCGTATAATTTTTATTTACATAATGTAAAGCATAAATTCATACCTTAAGCCCAACTAAATACTTTGATAATTCAAAAAAATATTTGTTATAATTTTTGTAGCTTGATCCGAGATATAAAAGAAGTGATTTGCAAACACGATATTTCATAAGAATACAAAAGGTATAGAGAGACATATATATCGTTTGGCCAATATAAGATATTCAAGTAACAAACATTACTGTATCCATATTCTGATATACATAGAATTGTGTTGGGAATATAGGGACGCCTAAAGGATACAATAATTTTATCGATAATAAGAACTCTCGCGAAAGAACCTTCTCGGAAAATCCTCCATGAAAATTTCCCGTTGGCGGTTACCCGTCAATCTAGCTGCGGGTGTAGGTTTAACACCTACGTATCCGTAAATAATTTACATATACCAAATTACAGCAATATTGAAACGAAAACATTTTACAATCAATGTTTAATGAAAAATAAGTAATCTTTGGTTTCGAAGCAGAGACTAACACAGTTTTATTTTTACTTATAATTATTGTCTCTCTCTTTGTCGCGCATCTAGCGAAAACATCTTTACCGTTTTGTGATCTTATTAGAAACTACTGCTATAAATTAATGTTTGATTTATTTATCTACCTGTATCCTAATGACAAAATTAGATAAACATAAATCTATGTAGCGCCTCCATGCAATGAGCTACAATCGAATACTGGCATTTTCACAAAGATTCCTTTTGCCTTCTTTAAAACGCAAATATACATGCAAAGATAAAGTTGTACTTTGGTAACATGTATGCAAACATATTAAAGTTTTTTCTTGTCGCACAACTTTATTCTGCAAATAACGAGAATACTGATACGGTAGCTTATGAAATACAAACCATAGTAGGGATTTCTTAGAAATTCATTAGGCGTTTTCTGTAACAAGATGTTCTTTGATATAAAATCATTCATACAAAACAAAGTGATTGTAATTGTAATTATTATAATGAAATGTAAAATGTTTGTAGATGTTCAGCTATAAAGAACTTTGTAATTAGCGTTACGGTGAAAATATAATCAACTTTAAACAAGAATTGTAACGTCTTGGAAAACGCCATTTGGTTTATTCGAGTATACCTACAAAAGTATTTTTGGTATACGAATTTAAGAATTTATTTTACAGACAAACAAATCAATCTCGTAGGAAAAGCATGTTGGAAATTATCTTAGGTAGGTATAGGTATAAAAGAAGTTTCTTATACATGTAGAGTTTATACTTGTATCATATAATAATTACTTGACGCTCAAGAAGTATATTACCTCATACACCAAATGAAGTCGTAAATAGATTAACTGGTCTTTTCTTATAGAAAAGACATTACCGTAGCCATATTGTCACAATGATAAGCGTAAACAACGCAATAGGTAAGAGACGAACTAGAGGCAAGCAATATTTTTGAAGGTGCGAAGATCGATTTTTGTTAGGTCCAGGGAAATAATAGAGAAGCGGCTGGCGAAGAAGGCTGGGAATTTCTTTTAGTACTTTTTCAAACAGTTCACCTGAGCGTTTGTTTTGTAATAATAACTATAAAATATTAAACCTTATGACCTTCTCAACACCCGCCATTTTGTTGCCTCTTCATAATTTTCCGAATTTTATCACTAAAACTTTACCTCTACTGCTAAAGAGTTTGGTGTATAAAGGTATAACTTATTTTTTTTATTTAATGCCTAACTAGTACAGTTTCTCTAATTTTAATTCGTCCTCAAATGAGGCCCTGATCTATCTTATCGTAAGTCATTAAAAATCGGTATGTGATTGATTAACGTAAAATATGCGGGCACGTGGATGCATGCTTGCATACAAATGTAGCGTTTTAGTTTAAACGCCAATACGACTACGTATGGATTATGTAGTTACATTATGTTTTTAGTTTTCGTAAACTTTGTTAGAATCGTTAGGAATATTTTCTTTTTAACCGACTTAAAAAAAATGGTGGTTCTCATTTCGACGGCATTTTTTTGTATAAAATATTACCTCTTTACCTTTTTACTGCGTGTCCAATATTTCTTTTTAGTCTGAAAGTTGATACTTTTCCATTGGTCCCATTTTTTAATTTTTGTCTCAACCCGTCTTAAGTGTCGGCCTTGTCTTGATATTTTGCCCATCTATACCTAGGTATAAATGCTAGCAAGTAAATTATTTACTCTCTGTAAAACCTATTGACATTACGTCAGATTTGTCAAACTTTTAATCTCTTAAGACTTATTCTTCTTTAAACTACTAATCTAAACTTGAATAATTAGAATAAATAGCTTACGAGGGTCAAGTATATTATTTAGGAGTACCTTCCTTACCTTAATGAGTAATAAAGCCAGTCACAGTTATGAATCCGCGTCAACTATCAGCGACAATTACAGAAAGTTATTCCGGTATGTAACTACTCGTATATTATCTTAAGTATTTTAGCCCACTTTTCATATTCAGATTTTAACGTCGTAAAACCAAAAGGGCTTCTGAATAGAACAAGAAAAACTTCGTTTAAAAGTCGTGTGTAAATTAGTAACTCTGATTAGTAAGTAGATACTGTGGTTTAAAACTCATATATCAACACTTTATTGTGACAATTTGAAAGACATAAAAAATAAAAGTGAAACATGTCAAATTAGTCGGACCTCAAAATGTTTTAAGTGTTATAACGAAATACAAAATAGCTATTTAAGTGAAAAAATAATAAAAAGAAAGAAAATTAAAGAGATTATGAGGTATGTTTTGATACAATTTTACGATTATAAATTAAAGCTAATCGTTTTCGTACGTCTATGCGTAGGTATGATTCAGACTGTCCACCAGGGAGTAGCTTTATTGTATTAATAGCAAATAGAGAGCGAATTATGCGATTGAAAACTCAATTCCTCATTCACAAAGGGTCTGAATTTAGTAATGTTCATTTATGGTAGTTCCCACTTACCATCAACATTAGGTGGCTATGATAGTAAATGATTAATCCCTTCTTATGTAAGCAGAGCCAGCCTAGGGCATATCGGCGGTCTTAGACAAAATCATATAATTATTCGTATATACGAATTGGGTTTTGTTTATATAATAACAAGTATATTGCTTATAGGAGTTTAATTATATTATATTTCTTAATGTCTATTGAAAATATTTCTTTTCCACTTATGAACCCATTGAAAAACCTTTTAACAATTATCATAAATTAATAATAAATATTAATTGTATATTTGTTTGAATACAAAATGTGCGTCTCAACATAATGCTAAGCAAACACAAGGCTACTAGAATGAGATCGACATCCTTCGTCGGAACATTGAGATCTATAAGCTGAGCCATAAAGCTGTTTACTTGATGGATTGTGCGCAACTCAATAATCGTAATCTCAAAATTAGGTTTCATTCGATTTCATGTACGAATATTTGAGGAAATAGGAAAGATTGCTGTTCGAATTATTAGGCACGGGAATCAAAATATGATTGTTATTGTTTTTCAGGGGTGTTTTTCTGTTCAATGAATTTGAATATTTGAAATATTTTTCGCGGTATAATTTAAAAGCACACCATTTAAGTGATGTGAACAAAATTTTAGGCTTCTTTTAAAATGTAGCCCGTTTGACTCTACAGGAAAAACAAAGAAGAAAATCTTTAAAAAAGATTATGACAACAAAAATATTACCTTCCTTGGTACTTTATTGTTATCTAATCGAAAGAAATGACTGACATCGTTTTATAAATCATTTATCAAATTGTCTATTTGCTTGAGAAAGCTTTTTGAGAATTAGCTATTTGAAAAAATCCGCAATATAAATCACATAAAGCGGGTTGGGCATTTTTATGATTAGACATTCTGAGACTTTTTCCTCCTGTGGTTGTGGCTTTTTATAAGTGAGTTATTTTAAACAAAGCCCCTTTTCTTCTGATTGATTTCTATAATTAAATTATTTCGTGTCTTCGCCATAAAATCGTCAATAGGCGAAGACTTTATTTTATAAAAGAAAGTGTTAGTTAATAGCAATTATATTAAACATCAAACAAATATACTATGAGCGCGCTCGGCGTAAAGGCATGAAAACGACTCATAATAGTAAATTCGGAACTGCCAATATCCTATTCCTCAATCCAAACTGAAAGAGGCTGGGACTTTCCTTCAATTAATAGTAGAGATCCGTGCGGTAATAATACATAATAATAACTTTCAAGCATTTTGATTATTGAAATGTATATACTTGCAAGACAAGGAAAGCATTGCCATATTTGCAGTTAGTCATGAGCTTTTATTTAATAAAAATGTACCTACCATTGGGTAGGTACTACTATGTATGTACTAAAATATTTTAAACATTCTATAACACTTTCACGCTACTTTGTGCCTCAGGGATTGTCTCCATGCAGCTGATATTAAATTAGCAATTTACATAAACTGTTCTATCTAAAAGAGAATCTTGTATCCATTAGAGAATAGTCATGTAAGACCATGAATATTCATTTGCGAATTGTCGTCGTTTCAGTACTCCGGGAGAGAGGTATAAAACTCAAATTAGATCTTAATTTATGTGACTGTATGACTTATTAGTGTTCACTAAAATTGTACATAAAAAATCTAAATATTTTAAGAAGACTAGACCAGTTCTGCGCTCAAAATTCGACCGTGACTAATTATAACAAATAATACAAACTATAGACTCCTCTGATATCCCTGTCTGACAGATATCAATGTTAACGTCATGTGTATGTCAACGGAGCTTTCCCATTGACGCGTGCATGAGTGACGTTTCTATGAATAAAACAGTATGATAGTCTGCTTTTCATTTCATTTCAAAAATAAATCTACTTAGATATATCAGATATCGCATGTTATACTTAAAACGTAGTTTTTTGCACTTTTTCTCCGTGTAAATTGTGACAATGCTAAATCTCAAACTCGTGTTACGCTAATTACAGGGGCATTGTAATTAAAACTTTATTAAAAAAACGATTTTAAAACCTGCAACCTGTTATAGGACTTCATTAAAAAGCCACCGAGTCACGCATCGTTGCGATTTCACCGCTCAATATAGGCATTGTTTCAGAGCTACCTCGCTACGACTACAGCGAATTGATTGCTATAATAAAGCTCTCTGCCAAACAATACACCACGCTATAATCTACGTATATTAAAAATTTGATCGCACAACGAATATGGGGCCAATTTATTTTTTCGTGAATTAACGATGACTCAATAATTTACACAGTATATTGTCATTTCATTGACGTTTCATAACTAAATAGCTTTATTAATTAAAATCACGTATATAGTACCTAATTTTGATACTAAAATTAAATATAAAAAATACATACATACTTTGATTTTCGACCTTTTGACCCTTATTAGTTATAACGATTGGTTGGATGACGATGGAAATAATAAGTAGGTACTATCGAAATATCTAACAGAATTTGAGATGAAAAGATATTGTCATTCGTAAGCCGAGCAAATAGTATTTCGGACAAAATATATTCATCACTTTACTACGATATATGTTGTGCTTATTATTCGTCCTCGCTTGCAATAAACATAAAGAAAATTTACGTATTCATAACTAAAGAGGCAATTGGCCTAATTTCACTCTCCATAACATAGGATTGCATTTGGACAATGGATCGTATTTTGTATAACTGTTTTATTTTGCCTATTCTTCTCTTTGAGTGTATGCGACTAAATTATTTATCAGATAAATGTACGATAACATTGATTTATTGTTAATGAAATTTCTATTCATTGATGACAAACTTTTTGTAACAATATTACTTTAACACTTAAATCAAATATACAATTTCATGGAAACTTTGTTTCAAAACACACCGTGAGAGGTCTCGATTGATGCTCGAATGAGCCACATTTTACGAGCGACTATTCGCGGCAACTAGAAGATCGTAAAACCATATTAACGCTACGACAATCCTTCGTCGGTTTCCAATAAAAACATTGCCAGCATTAAGTACTCTCAGAAATTGGTCCTTAACATTACTTTTGCATTAACTATTTCTGCGAAAATTTCTTCTGTCGAATCACTTAAAAGCACAGTACGGCGAATCACTTGACTTAAATTTCTTTAATTATTTTTCTCTAAAATTGTTTTGTCACGGATCTATTATAACTAACAAGAAAACAGGGATTTTAAGGTACAAGGAAACCGAAACAATTTTATTTCTAGTGACTAACTCTCGTTTATTTATTAGAAAATATAATTTCTATATTAATTTCTACACTGTGTTGTGTATTGGTATGTTTATAATAATTGTAGTACCTGTATAATAAACATAAGTAACAGTAGTGATTCACGCACGCGTGAAAACACACACCTACCTAATTACGCTTTAAAGAGGAACATTGACTCAATGCCGGGGAATGTATTTAATCTCTTGATGAAACATATTGATTTCGAAATTCAAGGTTTCACTGTAGATTCCTTTAGCATTATTTTTCTCGTAGAAACTCTCTTTTTGCTAACCGAGCCCCGAGCCCCGAATTGATTACATTACACAATAGATACACAAGCAAGTTATACAACGACCTATTATTTACTGAGTGAAATTGTTTTACCGTAAACCGATAACGTTATTTCCTTGAGTCAATTAATATATGGAATGCGAACGAGATTTGTTTAGGGAACTAACTATAGACTTACAACGATACTCCAGGGATGCTGTAACTGAGTTGATAGTATCGATTATATATATCGTACGGACAGTAGATACCTTGATTGTACCCGGAGATATAAATAAGGGACATTGTAAACCTATAAACGTTATCGCAAGGGATTTTAGTTTAACAATTTACGGTCGAAATGGACTTCACCATCGATAAACAAATTTAAGCGTGTTATTTTTTAAATTACGAGTACGTATTTTGGTATTTACCTGTCACTCTGTCTTTTCGAAACCTCTGGACAGAGTTCAAAACTTGTCAAGTTGTCACATTTCAAGTCTTGAATGTATTTATTTAGTACGAGTTGTTGCCCGCAGATTTGCTTGCGGAAATTATAGTTTTGCGGTGATATTTACCCCTTTAAGGGTTGATTTAAAAAAATCGTTGAATAAGGTTCTTCATCCTTTTCAACCATACACTCAAACACGATTTTGAAAACTGCTAGCTTTAAAATTTGGTTAATTTTCATACAAACTTTCATGCCTTATTTCACCCCCTTATGGGGTAATTTCCAAATTTTTTTTAAATCCGCACTTCTTAGCTTAGTATCGAAAACTTAAATACTAATTTGCAAACTGCTTGCTTTAATTTTTTT
>LGAG01000332.1:123301-141518 GCA_001278395.1 Lerema accius | reverse complement strand
TCATAGTAAAACCACACCGACCTCAAAAGAAATTCTATGTCCCTAATCCGTTAATTTCGTATTTTTCAGTTAACTTTTTTGAAATTGGTTTAATTTTTTAAAATTATAATATAATATACCGTCTAAACGTGAATTTTCAAGTAACTTTACTATATAAAACGTCCTACGTTTTAACTATTTCAGTTATCTACGTTGCAGTGACGCAGAAGTTTAGAATTACTGGTTTATATAAGTTTTTATGTGTTATCAAAATCAAGTACCCTGAGGCACACGTACACGTATTACACAATAGAATTATTTTATTTTCTCAGCAGGAGTATGAAATATCATATAATTATATCCAATAGGATAGTCACTGCCTTGAAAGTACTACCAGTAACACTAAAGGTATTATTATCGTGTCACCAGCCAAGAAAGAAGCCTTTTTGGGGTGTAAAAGTATCACAGTCGACGAGTACTAAGCATCACCAACGAACGAACTTATGTCCCCAGATAGCTCCTGTTAGAGATTGCTTACTTTACCTTTTACTACCTAGTTTAATACCGATTTTTTATTGACTCTCTGAACTGAGTTTCTAAACTGACTTTGCCAGCCACGTACACTCGCAGAAATAAAATAGGAAAGAGTGCTGTAACCTCCGAAGCGATTTAAGTATTTCATGAGTACGTATTTTTGCCCAACAATGCACAAGAAAGGAAAGCCCTTATTGCTTAAACTTCGGCCCCACTAGGATAATAAATATTGCACCTAAAATATATTAGGTGTAGCGTTAATACAATGCGCGCCGGTTGCAGGGATACATTCCTTCAGTCAGCGACCAACTTTCAAAAACAGTTTATGCGCCATTTTCATTCCTTCGACACGGTGTATAGCCTAAACTTATTTATAGATTGTCAATGGATTCATCTCCATTGCTTCCACATTGGAATAATTTGACTGGTCCATTGAAATGTCTCCACATCAGCTCCACCTGTCGGGTCCATTTGAGGTTCTAAACCATACTCTGTCATTCTAAAATATCTCTCAATAGTTAAATTACTATCGGTCCAGCTATTAGTAAAAGGAGGAGTTTAGTGACAAACACACATGGTACGCTGTGTTTTATATATTGAGATGATACAAATAGTACTCTATCTACTCTGTTATCAATAGAACAAATTCATTGGAGGCCAATTAACACATGGTGGACCTCAATTGGTTAGTACGTAGTAGTTAGTTATTTGAATATTCAAATATTGATTGTTGATTGCAAGTTGCAATCAGTGGGAGGCCCCTGACTCATTTAGTAAGAACGCCAGTCTCTTAGATAGTTACACTATAACCTAATAGATGGCGCTATACTTCATGCCGATAAATTGCATAACCAAGTCTATAATGTAACTATAGTCGGAATTTTAAATTCGATTCCAGATTTGACAATTTCAGTGTTGCAACGAAATGACAAGTAATAAATAGTGACGTTGTGATATTATTCGATACGAAAATGAAATATTTCCGAATCGATTCCATTCGTTTAGTATCTAAACAACTACTACTTTAATCATAACTAAGTATTATCAGTAATTTAAATATTTTTAAATTGATTAATTTAATTATGTTAATTAATTGAAAATCAGAGTTTTCTTTAATAACTGTATGTGAAATTAATAAAAAAATGTGATGTTGGAGGAACATGAGAAATGAAACAATAATAAAACATGTTGGCCCTAAGTGACAGCGCCCTCCGCTCTCTTTCAATATTCTCATCATCTTTAAGGTCGGGAGTCAATATGTAGTTGTGTATTTATTTAAATGAATATCGATCATTTATTCTTTAATCGGCGCACGAACGTTATAATTTAATTATATAATTACTTTTAAACATTACCTAATTACATAAACATAATAATCGCGATTATTCACCGATTGTTGTGTTCATCACTATTAGGTTATATGTGGTATCATTATTTTACAAAATGACGTTAGCTCTTGTCAAATGTGGAATCGAATTATAATTCAGTGTATAAATTAAATAACAATTTTTTTATTGGGCACTTATTTACTAGATTTTATAATCCCAATAAATTAAAATAGGACACTAACTTTTATATTTTTGCTAACTCTATCTTAACGGGCATATACCTCTACCTTTAGTACCTTTACATTATAGTGTTTCAAGTTACTGCGTAGTTGAATCGATAAATTAACAACAATTTATCATTAGGTGCTCCTCTTTATCTACAAAAATTACAGCAACCAAATAGGAGTTCATATAAAGCAACAACTGATTCGCAAGAATAGCTTCTTTAATTTGTACAAAATTACCTATTTCGAGGAGAAAATATCGAGAAAACAAAGCCCATTCATCTCATACAATTTTTAACAAAGAAAAAGGATTTGTGTAACAAGGAATGACGAGAAACCTTCAAAGACAAGAAAGATATTTATTTTCCTTAAGTAAGAAAGCTTGCTACATTAACCCGTATTAAAATGGTGGACTTTCCTGGAGTTTTTGCAATTGAGTTTATAAATATTGCGTATAAAATATAATAATTCCGTGAAACAAGTCCAATTCCCATTACTGTTATCGTATGACTATCTGTTGTTGTTGTGATACGAATATAGAATGTTTTGACTGCCTCTATCATATCTCTTAATCTATCACCCACGTGGAGATTTCGACTTAATGCCGACATAATAAAAGCGCTGCACGTACGAAATTAATCCCTAATATGCGTTTTAAAATTGGTGCACAAAAACTTATTTTAAAGGTAATCTTGGTCTTCCCAAAATGTATTATTAAATGGTAAGTAACTATTATAATATATTACTAACCTTTAAAATGTTAAAAAAAATTAAGGAAAAAAATTAAACAAATCGAGCGTCCGAATTTTTTTCTAGATTTCTCTATAATAGCATAACATTGTGGCAAAATCGGGAATTTGTTAATTTTTGTTGCGTAGCTGATGTGAATGTCTCTTTCTTGATTATCAAAAGATTGCCACCGTCGATTGAGCATTAAACCTACATCAGGTATCGCCTACTAAGTTTAAAATTACTTTACGACCGAGAAAGCTATAACCAACCGCAGTACGCGATCAAAATTGAAGGACCGAATTCCGAAGCAAATATTGATCGACATACCTCCTCTATCTACTCTTCAGTTGAACGAGCAATAGGCAAACCACCAATTAAAGGAAACATCATACTGTATCATAATGTCCTTTCAATATTCCTGCCAATCTAATTATACATATATTTTGTGTGCGTATGTGTTAGTTTATTAATTTTGAAAAGAATAAAGGGTATAATCATTTTAAAGGTAGAGTTAAGTGCGAGCGTCAAATAAGAGGTCAGTGGTCTAGAAGTGCAGGGAAAGATGTTGAATGCTACACAAGTTACTATGCCGAACCGTCATTTAACAGGTCCTGGGAAGGATTCTCAGCGACGCGGAAATTTAATAAAAAAATTAAAGATTATATTCTCGGTTTAAATGTGTTATTCCAAGGAATCCTAGTAGTGAGCTGTCACTGTGTAGTTATTATTTTTTTAAAGATTCAAAACCACCAGCTACCCTTAGTTATAGTCTAGGTATTATTTTCCACTTTGTTATAATTATTTAACATAGAAGAACAAAACCGGCCATTTCATTAGAGTTTTATCGAAAAATATACTTAAATCGTGAGTTATAAATTATCACCCAATTAACATACGTTGATATTTGTCTCTCACAGTGGCTTGCTACCAACACAGACAATTTGTTGTATCAATTGCGTACAACATTCGTATAATGAACCTGAATTGATTCGAATTCCAATATTAAAAAATGTTTAACCGTGTTTAAGTTTCATTCGCGTAAGTTCATTGGGTGCTAAAGAAATGTGACTTATTAAGTGCAAGATTCTAAAATTTTTTTGTGATCATAGTAAAAATTGTGTGTAAAGCATATAATTGTATGTAGCTACATGTGTGTATTAATAAACATGTGTAATTTCGGTTACTGACAGCAATAAAAACGTAAGTGTGTATGTGAAATTAGATATGCATATTTTTAATTCATACAATAATACGTAAAGGGTGATACTTTCAGTTTATTAATAAGAATACTACAGGCACGTACAAGTTCGAGATTTGATATGGTTAGAGCTTAAATGGCGTAAAAGTGCCCAAAACTAAAGTGTTTAAAGTAGGTATGTGTTTCAAATATATTTATTTTTAAACTTCAAGCAAATCTTACACAATTATACATTTTCTACTTGATTGGCGAAGCTTTGTGGTTAGTGTTACAAATTGCCTATGAGCCTTACTGATCACTTTACACATCAGCTCATTTTTAAAATTGTTCGACAAAAGTATAGTCTTAAGATAATTTCAAAATCTTAATAGGCAATTTGACGTACCTCTTAAATTACCCTGAATTACAGTTTTCTAATATTAAGGCCATCTGAGCTTAAGCGCAGATAGACAAATTGACATGAGAAATCAAAAGAGTTCAAGCTTTACTATGGATCCGTATCATTTAAAGCGTTGAACACCGACTTGAACCCGCGCGCATTTGTTTCATAAATTAACTTGTGGAACCCTAAAACGTAAGCAAACACAAATTATTCACGGTCCCAAATTTCATCTCTGAAAAGAATGTCCGTTATAAATACTAACAAAGTTATCTGGACTGGAATTAATCATACAGCTTTTGAGACGGGATGTCGAGTTTATCTGTGGTGTGACAGGTACTAATGAGGTGCGTTGTCGTTGGCTTCCTGAAGCGAATTCAATCCAGGACGTCTGTACTCCGCTTCCCGGAAAATCTTGAATGTAGGCCAAGGCGATGTGTCGTCGAACTTACACGTGACTCTAATCTTATTGTTTGACATTCACTGATGATGATGAAATGAAAATGTAGGTACTCGATGAGAATTAGTCATCAAAAATTAAACTGCTCTGAATAATTGCATTGCAAATAGGTATGTAGAAGGTGTAAGTTATGTAAAACGAAACTTACGTTCGGCTAATTTTTTAGTAATTCTTGTCATTACTCTATACAATACTAGATGTAAGAAAAAATGTTGCTCTGAAATTTATTTTATCTATATTCAGATAGGCTTACGAAAAAAAATTATGCACCTTTAATAAATGCTTATCATGTTACACAGTTTTTAAACTTTGATCCATATTTTAGAACTACCGCAGTCTTGTCTTCAAAACAAGAATTATCTTAATTGCTTCCATTTGAAATAAAAGTGAGTCAACGATAATAAATAATGCTAATTATTATCTTAATAAAACATATCGCATATTTCACGTACGTAGGTACGTTTAGGTTATTACTTAAATATAAAAAATGGGGATCCGGTTAATTGTTCCAGAGATAACCTTTAAGATTATATTTTTTTTTCAGAAATATATGTGGTTAATATTAATTATTCTCATAGCACGTGATTTGTCAATAAAAAAGTTCACACTTAAGAATACAGGAATGTTAATAGCATTAAAAAACGTGACAATAATAAGTGTTCCGTTCTGTTTGTATAATGTGCGAGTTTCTTGGGCGAATTTGTTTTCCCCTATATTTTACTTACTGGTTTGTGTAATAAAACTGTTGGCAGAGATTTCTACAAAAAACGCAGAATTCAAGTATAATCTGATCTTATTTTCGCAATACGTAAATGCTTTTTAGGCTTAAGCTTTCTTTATCGAAATGAGAAATTAATGTATCATTCCTTACAGAATTATAAATCTATATTAATATTATAAAGCTGAAGAGTTTGTTTGTTTGTTTGTTTGAACGCGCTAATCTCAGGAACTACTGGACCGATTTGAAAAATTCTTGTAGTGTAAGATAGTCCATTTATCGAGGAAACATATAGGCTATATAACATCACGCTATGATGAAAAGGAGAGGAGAAGCAAAAAAAAAATTCCAGAAACGGGAAAATTACGCGGGCGGAGCCGCCGGCGACTTCTAGTAAATAAATATAACTACACCTACTCGTATAAGTCTATGGACCATTAACTAGAATTCTTTATAGGGGCTTACCTGTAATCTAAATACTATCTAATTGATAACGGTCTACCAAAAGTATACAGATCGTAAATCTTATCGTCTGCTACGTCACAATGATTGCTGCCAGACGGTAACACACAATTATCAATATTTAAGGTTAAAAGTCGCGAGTTATCTATGAAAATATCGTAAAATGACGCACGTATCATGTATCTTGATCGTGTTCCTCTGGAGTATAATGGAGGTAATGAGAAGGTCGTCCCCTATCAGGACCTCGGCATGCATCTTTCACAGATACAGCCGATAATTTTGAACAAGCAAAGTTATTTACCGGAAATGATTGATAACTACGAAGGCATTGAAGTCGTTTCATATCATAATTTATTGAAATTTTCGTGTTAGATTGAGATCTTACATAATGGTTAATACAATGTTTTTGGTAATGAAATGTGTAACAGTGTGCCAAAGATTTGAAGTCTGTCATAAGCGTAACGTTCTAAGCAATAATTTCAGTAATTTGAAAAAATGGCCTGCTTGATAATAATCTTAAAATGCGTTTAAAATATTACAAATATAGTGCAGCAGTATTTTTACAGTACTTTAAATACGAGCAAATCGTTTATCTCTTTTAAAAATTGTTGAATAAGAGCTTTTTCTTTAGTTTGAATTAGCTATTTTATTAGTTTTAGCCGCTGTGTGTATTTTTTTAATATTTCAAAGTACTGATTGTGAAAGATGATATCCACGTGGTGGTGTTATCCACGTGTCAATACCAGTATTATACTTGAATAATTATACTGCTTTCATTGATCATTAAAATATAATTAAATCATCGATTTCTAACTAATGCAACGTTTATAATTGATTATATAATTAAATCATTTATCAAACATGATTCTGAGACAGCACACACATTACATAATTAGATAGATAAACAATATTAGAGACGCATCCGCTTCGCTGAAAAAGTGATCATTATTAATCTCACTTATTGATAGAAAAGCGTAAGCGAAGCTTCAAAATCAATAACTTGATACTTATTTATATCAACTTAAGTACCTATTTCGTTTGTTACAGACGAAGCATACATGAAGCTCGCACTAGAGACCGTTGAAGAGCTAGACTGGTGTCTAGACCAGTTGGAAACCATACAAACACATCGTTCCGTATCCGATATGGCATCGCTCAAGGTAAGTTATCTCCCTAATAGATTAGCAAGGTTCAACAAATACCATCTTTCAAATAAGACGTCTGCATGATTTATTTAATTGGTCTAGTAGAAAATGTTCGAAGGTGAAATGGTTTGAAGAGGCTTGATTTAAATTTTAAAACCTTTCTTAAGGCCAGAGGCTGCTGTGTCAGACGGGTAATCTTTAAAAACAGTTTAGCAGTGATATAAAACTTCAATTATAAATTGCATCGTAACACGGATATAATAATTAATGTGTTATCGATGTCCACGTGCAACTCCATTAATACAAACTTTCATGGACGATTTTATAATGCCGATGGCGATGCCCTTGAATACAATTTTGCGCTTCATTGTAAGATAAAATGCAGTATTAGGTGGCAAAGGTCAATGACTTACTAAGCTTTTTCACACTAGCTTTTATATCGCGTAGATAAGGTACTAATCATTATTTCACGAATAGACGCTTAAAAAATAAAAAACTCGTACAGTGCTTCTGTATTGAATTTGTATCGATCGTCAATCGCCTTCACATCGCAGTGTCGTTATCCTCAATACGTAATCGCTCAACCTACACGAAGTATTAGCTAGAGCTATTATCTAGAGATCTCAGTAGGTGGTATGTTGTCTCGTGCGTATTAAAAGTTATGTCAGTAGAGATTTTCTCATAAACTAGACTATACAAGGAAAGAATGCGGTGTGTCACTGCATCACGTAATCTCTATGAGTTAATTGTTACACGGTCTCTTAGTTTTACAGTAGAACATCACGCGTTCGTTTACTTTAGATACGTATCTATGTTATAAGCTGATTGATGTAGAAGATACGTAGAAAGTATTTTCCAGTTAATGGTGTCACATTATGTGTCACGGTTTGTACACAATATTTAGTAACAAGAAGAACTCTTGAATCATTTCTAGGTTAAAGACTTAGGTATCTGAGGGTAAAGGAATAGAGTAGGTACAAAGTCCGATCACAGATTTTTCTGAGATTAGGTATTAGTATTGCATCATCTCCGTGTCATTAAAGTCTTAGCCATTATCGACTTGTACCTTATTAAATAAAGAAACCTAAATATGACTTTATATTAAGAACAAGACCAAAAATCCTTTGTCTAAAAATATACTTACTTTCTTTCATTTTTTTAATGTTTATTTTTTTAAGTGATATCAATAACGTGTTTGCACTGTTTCTCGAGAATACACGCAGAACGAACGAGGTAAACATTTTTCTTACCAATAAATATAATGAGCTATCTATTCTTTCTTAAATGTTCCGTTTTAACCGCAAAAGATTGATAGGCATTTATAAAATTTGCAGAGTAATTTACTTTTTACATTAGATACCTCAATATCATTAGGTAATAGCTTAGTAAACTGGGCTTTTGTAGACTTTTCCATAGTATTTACATTGGCAACCGCAACCGTAAAATACCAGGATAATGGGAAGTTAACGCTGAAATCTAAAAAAGTTTATTTATATCCTTAAAACATAAAAGCAAGTCAAGAATCAAATGTCATTATACAAGGGGAAGGGGGGAAAGGGGGTGCTGCGAGCACATTGGTAGAAATCTTTGAATCAACTAACATACTCATTACCAAACGTCATTAGCAAACGTCAACTCTTTACGTGTTTAAGTACTTTCTCGGGACATCTAAAATTAATATAACAATAATTGCTATTGAAACCTGCGTACATAGCGAGTAGGTAATATAATTAGGAGTACCTAAATAAGTATCTTCCGAATGTTCCGATCCTCAAAGTCCTTTTAGAGGATAAACGCTTAAACATAAGAGAAGAATAAGTTCGAAAATAAATATGATACTTCAATTATTTCTAGTGATAGGATCCATTATTCGTTGTTTTCGCTCGAGAGACCGGAGGATAATATCTTTGTAAATTGTCTAAATACCTGCAGGGAACAATGCGGTTTACTGCACAGTATTTACTTTATGATTGTGTTGAACAATTCTCGTAATCGTGGAAATTTTCTAACGCAAATTCACGATCTAGGGTTTGCTTTACCAACTAACGCCCTATTTCAACGCCGTGTTTATTCAATCCTTTGTGCGTACGCTTCATATGTGCAAGCTAACAGATTCCGCCTTTAAGTCATAACTATGATAGGTATATTACATCTTTTCTATAAAATTGTTAAAGCGTTGTCACGACCACATTTTTACTAAGTATATCATATCTAAGTATATTACGGCTGAATGCTGTCAATTAATGTGAATTGGTCCTTAAAGTATATTGAATTTCGGCGTTAACAACGTATTTAAATACATAATTAAATATAACAATACTTTTCCTGAAAATCAAATAATTTAACACCAAAAATAAATTTATTATACTAAACATTTACCCGTAGCTAAGGATAAGTCTATCATAAACATCACAGTTAATCAGAACTTGAAGCTCACGTCGAAAACTTTTAATGGTATGACCAGCGAGATATTCCACTTCGACTTAGTTTAATGGAATGTTTAGTAAGTTATTGAATATCCAATTACTGTATCATGATATAATTCCAATTAATATCCTGACGTTTCAGGACTTTTGGAAATCTCAACGGAATTTCTTCTCGATAACTCTACGAATAAATGATTTTCTATATTCTATGTACGTTTTAACATAGCATAAATCACATTCAAAGGTATATTGGTATACTATAGGTACCAATATTCGCGGTTCACTAACATGAAATCATCACTACTATTCTATTATAATTTACAGTTTAATGTATGTACTATGTACTGTCGAAACACATACAAAATTCACATCGTATTCCAAATGAATAAATAGATCCTTCCTGACTATTTTAACTTCGTAACAAGTAATCTAACTAGAGAACAAAAATCCTTTATCTGACTTTCCAAAAAAAATGTGGGTAATCAATTGTGAAGTTTTCAGTAGGTAGTAGTTTTATTTCACACACACAAAATCAATACCATGCTATGTGGCAAAGGAATATTAAAGTCACAACCCTTTTGATAAAAAGATCCATAAAATATAGAAAAAAAAATGTTTTCTGTAATTTAGCAAGTTAATTAACACTTTGTCTTTAAGGCAAAGTTTTAAGAAGTATTCTCTAATTATTATTAGTTAACAACAAATTTGATAATCAATGACTCGCGAGCGTTTTCCTAGTGAGTACTTACCTGCTGTGTGGAGGGTTTTAAATTTGACTACAAAGAGGGTATATTCTTAATAGATAAATGTTTATTATGTAATTGTATCTCTTTAGCGCACGCACGCCACCGTTGTAATATGGTTTGGTAAAATCAGATGTGATGGATGGATTATTTATTCAATTCGGTTGCAACAATCTTTATAATGATGGAGTAAATTATCTGTATAACTTTCTTTAGTAGGGTTTTAACTTTTGCAAGCTGTTGTTAAACATCCGTTACTCACAGCTGTATATCAAATAAACCAATTAAGCAGGATCTCTTATTTCCAAATCTATTACACAGTTGATATTGATACACGAAATCCATCAAAGATTTTCAGTCAGGTGTCATGGGATTTGTAGGGATTCGGTAAAAGTCTCATTATTGTAATCTGATATCTGACGTTCTATCCGTATTTGTGATGCGGTATCGCGAGAAAAGCTCTCCCTCGATTGTGACATAATATCCAGATAACAAATTGGAAGGACCCGAACTGTAGGGCGGATTGTAGCATTTTACGTTTTGTATCGTAAAGTTCACAAATTACTAATAGCTTTATGGTACGCTATAAAAATGTTAAATATGTGTTCTAAGCGTTAAATATTCTCTAGTTTTGATGAGAACTTGACTACTAACTTGTTTAACTATCACCGCAACAAAATTATTTAATTAAACTTATGGCATTAATATAATTATGGGATTAAGTTCAAAAGTAACAGGCCTTATAGTGTGTTACGTAACACAAACTCTTTCAATGAACAACTACAACTTACTATTAACCTAGTATCACAAACGTGAATAAGGTCTCGTACGCATGTTTATATGCAACAAAAATAGCGTCAAGAGTAATCATATCAGCAATTGTAGATCGTGTTTTGTTGAAAGCTCTCGGACATAGGCGTCGGTCGATTGGCGGCAACGCAACGCCTGTCACGTACGCACGGTACTCAACAAATTGAACTTGCTACGTAGGTAACTACGTAGTATACAGGCGTAGTATCCGTTCGCCCGCCTAACGATCCGCGCCGAATTGTGTAGGCTTCCTTATTAGCTTTGTAGCTCGCGTAATAGCTGTAATTTCGACTAACGATGACGTGAATATTACCATAATTTTGTTTTGTTAATGTAAATAGCAATATATATGCAAATTTACATAATGACATTATTTAGATGAATAGTCGTGTTAATTTACTACTCTACTTTCTACTTATGTGATTATTAATGTCGTGATATTTATAAGAAATAATTAACTGACGTTTCACATAACAAATAAGCTCAAGAGTAAAACCTGATTACTGTATATTCACATTCTAAAGTATGAAATCCAAGCAAAGTCACAAGCAACAGCTAATCCCTTTTATTTGATACCCAACTTGTTTAATAGTTTATGACTGTGCCCCCAAAACTATAGGATAATGAGATCATTATTGTAATTTCTAAATGTCTACACTACAGGTCAATTAACTTTACGATTGCAACCATATATTATCTGTGCGTTTTGTTCTGTCAATACTACTAATTAATGGACATAATAAAGCAATCAATGAGAGTCACGTACGAAGAATTATTTATACTAATCATACCAATATAACCCCTATATATCATACTGATAATTGAATTGCTAAGAACTCCATTTACATATTTCTAGGTATATATCATCATAACACAGATGAAATAAGCCTACTACAAATTAAGTAATAGTTTTACCTCTTCCTGTGAAACGAATCGCTTGTCTAAAATTTCCTTTATCTATCAACTACTTCTTAAACTAAAAAAAAACAGATTCCTAGAGTGGGACCAACGATCGTTAAATTTAATACCACGTTTATTTTTGATGCATTTAATTTAATAAACTTTATCCATCAGGTGTAGAAGTACTACACCTTACCTCACCTTACTACACATTGAAATCCTCCCTAAAAATTATACGACATTTGAATCGTATAGTAGTCATCGCCTAAAAATTTTATTAATCTAGTGGTAATCCACATGCAAATCTCTACGTTTACTTTAATGAGATAATTTTTACGTGCTAGTAAAAAATAAAGCGAGTAATTTTGGTGACTAACAATTCTTTCATGTTATTTTTCCTTATATCATAAATGATTCATGACATAATTTTCAAATATAGTTTTACCTATTTGTATCTTAAGAATCTAATCTTACTTCATAAGCTTCGTTCATGAATTTCAGTAATAACAACCGTTTACAATCGCTGAAACTATAGTAAATGAGGATAACGTATTTTACAACTTCGTTATTTCGTTAATCTTTACATAATGATATCAGAGGAATATTTATTCACTGCATAAGGATAACTAAATACTTTCCTGTTTTTAAGAGTATATTATGGTACACCTGAATACTAATCATACATGATTTATTTTTACGTATCTATGTTCTATTTTAGTACGTCGTATACTCATCGTATTCATCATACCTTATTCGAACAGGACACGCTCAAAGCTGGGGTCAACGTCCTTTTTAAATAGCATAAAAGTTCGAGGGTAGCAGGGGCTGTTGATCTCTTTGTAACGCATTACTTGTACACCTGTGCGAGTCTATGTATCTATTTACTTTCCGCTAAAAGAAAAGCGGCTTACTTATGACGACTACTTCATTTCTTTATAGGTAAGTGTTTTTTCCATTGAAGTAAACAAGATCACGTTTATTTATTTAACATTACGAAGCTTGCAGATATACCTATACTAGGTACTATTTGAGTAAATAAATAAATGAATAAAGCCGTACATTCAGATCTCCCTACTACAATGAAATTTATCGAGAGTGCTGTGGACAACACGTAAATTCTAGAATCCCAGCCCGATTTAAACACATTGTTCAAATTTCTGTCTGTACGGGAATCGAGCCCGGTTATTATACAGGTAATTCTACATAATCTATTATTTTTCTTTTTTGTATTTCAGTTACACAAATTTTTAACAAAATGTACGGGAAAAGTTTTTTCAAATTGTGATTTTTTGAGTACTCTAGCGATGGTAGGTCCCATAGAAGTTTTTGATCACTATTAGAAACAGGATCGATTGGCATCAAAAAACTTTTTTGTGAAAAATTGCTATTTTCTTGGTAACTGTACATTTTACTTAAAATCTGTGAATAGGGAACGAAAATCCATAAAAGATTATGGATAGTCACCTAAGACCATTTTGCTGTAGCTGCTACGGGTAAGGTACTTCCCCTTACTGCCCCGTTCAAAGTTTCCACCCTGTATAGATGTATAAGATAAATACATATTAACAGCTCTATTATCAAAAGTCTCTTGGATTTCCGCACGAACTAACAAAACTTAGGATTAACTTTAATTTTCAAAGCAGATGAAAATTACTCCCTGCGTAGGTACTCTGTGTTTTTATAAATACTGAATCTTATTACACCCGAGATAAGACATCGATCAAACTTAAGCAATGTTTATTAATGAGGCGATAACAAAATATAGAAGGCGTGATAAAAACTAATAAAACTTATTTTGGTGACGTTTATTTTCCGTGATCGTAAACTTTATGTTCACTGAATCGTAGCGAAAACGGCTACTAGATTGAAATGAAACGTCTTTTTTTGTAGATTGTTTTTTGACGCCCGTGTTAAAAACTGAAAACGAATAACCGTGATGCGCTACAAAAACGTTTTATGTAACTTGGATTTTGTTTTGACAAGAATTTCTGCATTGCAGACTCGTTTTCTATTATTCTGATTTTCAAAAAAGGTTAACGATAAACATAAGGAACAATTAAATGTGCCAAGCTATGTAGAGTTCCGTAGTTTCTTGATAACACGTTAACCTATTGAACCTGTCTGTTCGTGATAGTTTTACTTTAAAATTCATCATAAATGTATTATTGTTTTAAGTTTATTTTTATAATCTTCTATTTGGCCGGCAGGTGAGAAGACACTTAACTCTAACAAAATGGCATTTTTAAGTGTAATATTATTAATATTTGTAAATACCTAATAACCTACTCCCTTAAATGCAAATAGTCATAAAGTTTATTATTATGAATTATTCATTAATATTAGTCTGCAATATACTTGAAATTTGATCCAATATGAAATTCATAGTGAAAAAAATTCGAGACGCAAAAGTTGAAAGATAAATTCAGACCGTGTGTTGACACGTGAGGTTGTTATTTCAAATGTTTCGATGATTTTGTATGATAGTAGATATGTATATTAATTTGGAATTTAATTTACATACTATGTATTTTTAAAGGGTGCTAATATAGTCCACACTTCCATAGTTAACATAAATCATTATGAATTACGTTCTGTCGTACAAATATCTTTTTATTTCAAACCTACCGTTCTATCAAAAATTGTACCTCCAAACAATTTACAAAAATTCAGCGTTAAAACTTCACAAACATTTCGAAAAGCCCCCCGCATAGCAATGAACATGTGTCACAACTAACCAACCAGAATCATTTCTGTTCTAACCAGGGATTGACCCTCGGACTTGATAGACAAGGGCACTAGGTCACTACCATTTGAGCTAATACCTAATAGGTACATAGTACTCATTTAATCAGTAGAAGAGTAGATGCACTATTTGCCTTTAATTCAATGTCATAGAAACGGCACTTTTAACCCTTACATCACCTATCACAACAAGGTGAGATTATAACATTTTTATAAAACAACAACAGCACCTAACAACTGGTAATGCAGTAACACTAATAATAGTCGCAAATAAAAATAGCATTCGTTTGGTTTAATACTTTTGTGCGATGTATCATTTAGCAACCGATAGGGCCGTGCCAAAGCCCGTAGTCATTCGTCTCTGCGAAGGGTTACGGATGACCTGGTTAGAACGCGCGTGACGTATATTCCGACCTTACTACGCGGCGCGTCGCGCGCCGTCACCCGCTTGAAGGTTGCTATTTACCGAGTTTCCCACTACTACGATATATCATACGTTTCCTTTGTTACCACGCTCATCCTTTTACTCTTTACGTGTATCCTTTTGCGTGAAATAAGCAATGTATTTCTTATTAGGGTTTGTTACTGATCTGACTAAAATTAAGCATCAGATGTTGTGAATATTTATCTGAATTTCGAAATGGTTTAACAAGATGATGTCTTAAGTTGTCATAGGTAACTTTTTTACGAACATCTGTTAAGGACTCTCAGGTATGAATTGCATCGAGTTATACTATAGAAATATTCGTTATGAGATAATATTAGTAGAGATATTGCGGTTCATTCACAGGAAACTCAAACATGGGTAATGACGCCTGGCTTTGTGGTATTATCAATGACGTGTGTGGCACGATTAGATAGATAGAGATGGATGCATATTTTCCGGGAACGTCGAAAATGTGATGGTGCCTAAATTTAAGAGTTTTGAGATTTTGTGTAGAAGGGTGTGGTTATTGTTTACATAGAGAATTAAGGATAATTAGGCCGGTTTTATAGTATATCAGGGATCTTTAGTACAATAAAGTCTGTGTGTTTGTGTATGTGTGTGTGTGCGTGTGTGTCGAGGTGTTCATCTACTGAATACATAGCAATAAATAAAGTTAATAATTATGATTCATCATTTTTATGTTACAATAAATAATACCATTCTTATGACACGGAAGGTTCAGGCTACGTACAGGCATAATTACAAAGAATATCAAATAATTCAACGACATAATATCTTGGTATTTAATGTCGCATACATTCTAATAAGTGCAGCTGACCGTTTACGTCATACATATTAAAAGCTCTAGTAAGATCATTTAATACATAATCATATACACTTTCGTTACTTCATGTATGGTTTGTGTTTGCGTCACAAATACTGGATCCGAGACGTAATTTAGAGCCCTCCGCGCATAATATTTATCTTCATGTCATGAGAGTCCCGTTACTCTCAAAGGGTTTACGGTGTTGCCTACATTTCTTCGCCTCTTGTTACGTCTATATATTAATGTGTAAAGGGTTCCAACTTTTCGTAAATTTTTTAAAATAACGCGTATTTTAATTTGACATAGTTACTAGACTAGACTAGTTTGAAAAGTTTTCATACACAAAATTTGAAACAATAAAAGTTCACAAAAGTAGTACGAAGCTACGAGTAAATATTGCTTACAAATGTGTTAAAAATACATATATTTTTTAATTATAGCAGAAGTGTCACAAGTTTTAAAAGTAGACAGCACGAAATTGTCAGACCAAAGGCCATGTTGATAGACAGCTGACGTTGATTTTGACATCCTCCAGCAAGTAATGAAAGATATAACAAATCACGGTCAAATTCTAGCTAAAGAGGAGTTCCTCTAGTATAAACAAGGGCTAAGTATATACGATTCAGTTTATATGCCAAACATCCGTTCGCTATATATTAGTATGTTCCCGGCTTCAAAGCATTAGCGTCCATGGCGGACACGGGTCTCTCGTAATTAATGAAGCCTTTAGGCGCACTCTGCCACGCTTTGATTGCGGATCCATGTTGGGATTAATGGATAAACCATATCTATATTCTTATTCATCATTTTAACAATGAATACTGTTGTTTAACAATAGGAACTGACTTTGAGTATTAAAAGTACGTCTAATTTTAAAAAAAGAAACGAAACTTGCACAGACTCAGATTTCCTCGTAATAGAGTTGTCCAATGTTCCCTAGGTGAAGAATAAGTTTATTTCCTAATACAATAGATGTCGTTGTAACCTATTACATAATATTGATCCTATTGACCCTAATCCAGACATAAGTTATGGTCGATTTTCGGTCAGAGGCGGTCATCCAGTTGACATAAATCTGGCTTACAGCATTTTTTACATAGGTTCATGCGAGATATTGTATGAGTTGTAGTGAATCACAAACAAAACTTTACTTATAACACAGAAGACACCGTTTGTGCTTGGAATACCTATAGGCAGTACATTAGCCTAATGGAAGTACTACTTCTATGTAGATAGTCATAGCGTTTCGCTATTGTTCTTAAATGGTTACAGTTTCAAGAACTGCAGTCGTAAAAGATTCACTAAGGTGAATACGTGTAAAGTACCGAACTATTAAGGATAATTACTATGGACAATACATTGAGTAGAAGGTACGTTTGCTCAACAAAACTTATGTAGGTATCTAGGACACCAATGTAACACTATTAATTTGTCAGTATGTTATAATTATAACCTACAATAAAACCTTCAAGATACTATTTTGCATGATTTTTCCTACACTGACATCATACAATTACGACACTGATATTATTATTATTAAAAAGATTTTATTGCTGTTATACATAACCTTGTGCAGTAGAATTGTTAGAAAATAATATTTTAAACTTTTTATTTATTAGTGCATAAAGATGTAGCAATGTTTGAACGATTCTTTCAAAAAACCTTGAAAACATAATAGATACACATAAAATCGAATCAAGATTAAGGTAGCCTTGAATATGTTTTTAAAGAACAAGTATTAGGAAGTAGGTAATACTATTGCAGATAAATAAAACATAGATATTACATCGGGATAGATTGTAGTGACTTATTTACAACCACACTATTTAGTAACGTTAATAGTGTAAATTCGACTTTGAGCATTACGTTACTGTGTTTCAGCAGGTCATATTAATACGTGAAATAATAATCTTTTGACCGCTTTTTAAGAAAAAGTAATGCACACACGTAAGAGCTTGCTATTGGGCATGGTTACAGGTTATATGGAGAATTCTAGAAATCTAAATTTTGTACACGTGTTACAAATATGTTTAATTTTGAAAATAAATCATTATTTATTTATTTGAGTTGGTGTTATGTGCGCAAACGATTAACATGTAGAGTCGACGGTGATCCGATAGAATAGATCACGCGATGATAATAGAAGTCATGTGGTGTACATCAGGTGCGACATAGTGTTACTGG
>LGAG01000332.1:106576-123028 GCA_001278395.1 Lerema accius | reverse complement strand
GGTTTTATGTGCGCAAATGATTAACATGGAGAGTCGACGGTGATCCGATAGAATAGATCACGCGATGATAATAGAAGTCACGTGGTGTACATCAGGTGCGACATAGTGTTACTGGCCAAGAAGAAACTGTTGAAACCCACTTTTTACGGCCTTCTATCAATAGGTACTAGTAGATAACTTCTCTGGTCGAAAATTTTACCATAATTATTAATTACGCCAAAAATATATTACAGACATGTATGATTTACCTGAATTGTGTTTATTGTAACTTAAAATTATAATTAAATGTTTGAATATAAACATCAATTGTTTATCAAAGCGCCTTCCGCATGGCAACTTGTGCCATTGGTTGTAAAATTTCATTGCGGTTTATAAAATGTGTAAATGTGAGTTTTACTTTAAATGCAAAAATAATTATAAAAAAAATCAAATCGTTTGGTTCTTAAGTCAGTTGCCAGGAAATTCAAAAAGTCACATTCTTGTCATTGTTATCATAATTATCAGTAGAATCGGAGGTTATGGATAGATATTTATACCCACTGTTGCCATGCCGATAATTAGCTTAAGAATCTAGTACTACAAATTGAAATAAACGAAACATTACGAGTCAGTACGTAGTCTAAAGTAGATGGGACAACCATTTTGTTCAATTTTCAGTCAGTTATCAAAGCATACTAACTTTCAGCGAGAAAGGACTGGCGTCATTGGGTTGTTTATTCACGGTATTAGTCTTTTAAACTGCACCCCAAAGAAAATCTTAGCCTTGCTGATAAATAACTTATGACAGTATACTAGTTGGTATACCATTGAATATGAAGCAGTGATAGCCTAGTGGTTTCAACGTTGGTCTCTCGAACGGGAGATCCTGGGTTCAAATCCCATTCAGTCCCATTCAAATATTACTCGCTACGGTGTTACGTTACGGTGCCACGGTGAAGGAAACATCGTGAGGAAACCTCCACACCTGAGAGTACTCCATAAAGTTTTCAAAGGTGTGTGAAGTCTGCCAATCCGCAATAGGCTAGCGCGCTAAACTATGGCCTGTACCCCTCATACTGTAAAAGGAGACCCGAGCCCACCAGTGGGACAGTTATGGGTTGCAATGATGAAATGATGCTGATACCATTTACGGCTAAAATAGGTGTGTCGTAGGTGTAAGGTTACACGATTTATAATTATATAAAACTTATATAACATGATATTATTATAACCACACAAATAATAAAACACACAACTCTTAGTAGGTCATGGCTGTATGAGAGCCGCGTAGTAAACAACACATGCTCCTAATATTGTTATCTAATAACGTCTATCTTAATATTATCGCCATTAATACTTTTAATCTTATACTATCTTAAACATATCTTATAGCTTATAACACTTGTAAATCGTGTGTAATATTAACAAAAATAGATTTGACTAAATACTAAGTTTATGTGGTTACTACTCAATTTTTTTTTTTCAAATTAAATTATGTAATTTTCTCAGAAATATCCTTATATAAATATCTATAACTTTGTAGTAGTTAATTGCACATGTTTCAATAGATTACCTGTAATCGCTATTCTAGATTTTCTAGATCTCTGGTTCTAGAACTAACTTACATTAATTCTTGTTAAACGTATAACATAAATTTAATAAAAGCTTAATGGTAATCGATTCAATATTTACGAAGAATTGAGATCAAAAGGCGGTTTGAGATTTGAAGAAAATGATCTACGTAAACGAGTAACGTAGGTACGCTTTTCCATTGTTTGTAACATTTTCATAAGAATCCAATATTTACGAGTGGGCGGTATTCGGAATAGAGAAACAAATCTTTAGAAGAAATATGGTTCTCTTTTCGACGAGCGAGATATATTTCAAAGCAATGATAATCTTGACGCAAACAATTTTTGAAGTAACATTCGTGCGTATGTGTATAGAAGAAACAAGGCCTTCCATTCAAAACGTGCCTACTGTTCGTGTATTTGCGAATCCAAGTCCTTGGTTGCCGCAGTAGATAAATTAGAGTTACTCGTACTTATACCATTTACTTACAATTACCTAATATTTTAAACTGTTTTTAACCTGTTTACAAACTAGTTTTTGAAGGTCTATTTCTCAATGTTAACTGATTACTTTATTTATTAGTTTCATCTGATTACGAACCGCAGGAACAAAGCTAAATATAAAACGTGTGCACCGGCACGTACCTACCTATCACGCAACTTCGTTAATTGAATCAAAAGAATGTGTTACGCATAAATCGTTAATCGTTTCTAAGATGTCATGTCTCTACGTCACAAATTACAATCGAATAGACGGTATGACGGTGTAACAGTATGACGACATGACTCATAATACATAGGTCTGTAAGTCGAACCGGTCCCAGCCCAAATTCTAATTCAAAATCGTTTATCCATATACGAGTAATAAGTATCAATGATACGCCTCTGCACGTCATTTATTTTCCCCATTTTGTTAAGGTGCTATGGAATTTGAATAGGCTACGTGCATGACGACCCATAGGCTTTAGCCAACTGCTACGAGTAGTTGACAAAATTTCTTGGGTGCTTCCTGCTTCAGAGGTCACGTAAAAAGTAAAACGTAAAACGTAAATAATATAAATGTAATTGATCCTCGTTATCTTCGCTATAACATAGAATTCGTTAAAAATACACGTTATCAACAATATTACGACATATTAAACACCATTTTTTTCATTCCAAACATTCTAGCTGCTACGGCTGTGCTCTACATCCATCAGTTTCTGTTGTATACGAAAACAACACAAAAATAGGGCTACGACGTTTTTATGATGATAAAACATTAATTATGACAAGTAAATCACTTTTATTTTGTAAACTAAATTTAATTTTAGTATGGTCTAAATTTTTAAGCCACAAAACCATGTTACGCTTGTGGCGTCATTGTTCCACTTTTCACTGTTATAACTATAGATTTTCTAGGTCGAAAAGTGGAATACAAGAACACTCTACTTACACTTCTCGTTACACATTTCAAACAGTGTATTAATAAAAAATAGCACACGAATACAAAGACCAATTCCGATATCCGTAACGGACAGCCAGAAATAGCCGTATCAATTAATTTTTTATTATACTCCTTAACAGTCCTAATAAAAAGTGATGAATTGTTTAGCGAGAGAATAGCCAAAAATAGAATGATACAGAATAGATAGGCTTTATCAAGATCAGTACAATAGAGGTATCATTAACGTTGAGTAGTGTCCCTAACTACAATAGAAGTTATCAACTATACAGGTTTATCGGATTATTCGGATTAACTACGATTCTTAACTGCTCTATTATTATGAGGTGAATGATTTTTGTTCTTATCTTTAAGTCTCCTTATAATGAGTTGTTTGTATTAATTGTAATGCATTTATATTTATTATTACGGCTGTTATTTTACTAGAAGTCGCTTTCGCTTGCCTTCGGAAAAAGTGTTGGATTGATGTATATCGAGCGAGTATAATAATGTATTCATATTTTCAGCATGAAACCTAATTCTTCCTCATGAATCATCGTCGATCGGTAAAACCGTATGAAAATCCTTGCTGATTTACTGATTATATTGTCCAGACAGACTGACAAAGCCTTGTGCTGTAGATATTAGTAAATGATCGTGGTAATTCAATAGTGATAATTTTAATACAAAAATAAAATTCACAAATACCAATCGTCTGATATTACACTTCACCAAGGTAACACTCGCCGCTTGCAGAATGTAGGACATGGTGATATAAAAATACGAGTGATTCTTGGATTCTGGAATGTTTTATACATTAAGCTTTTTGTTATTGAAGTTTTACTCCAATACAATTTTATGTTAAATACACTAGGGATAGGTATAAAATGCAACATCATTTTTCTGTATAATTACCTTCCTGTTAAGGTGTCCATACCCCACTATCGAATGTGTATTATTTTTTTGAATATTGCTAACACCATTAACTGGAAAGAAACATTTTTTTAATTTTATACTTTAGTTTATGTAGCCTGTGCCAAATATTATAAATCAAAATTATGGAGACTTCCGTGTTAGTCATAAATTATACATCTATCATGTAAACAACAGGTGAGCGTGTTAGGCATTCCCGACCATCACGGGAGGAAATTTGATTCACAAAATTCTACATCAATTGTACTAAGTCGGAGTACTAGGAATTCATGCTATATTTTGTACGCAACCACAATGACGAGAGCGTGTTACAGTAAATACGAGGCCGCATCTAAGCGACGCTTCAGTATTGCGATAGCACTCGTGATAAACGGACGAGCCCGTTGACATAAACAAGTCGTCCGCAGTTAGCAAATCTATCGTTTATTAATTACGAGTTTTTCTATAAGACTGAACATTGTTATTTTTTTAATATTCGTTCGAAATGCGCGTGTGCGCCGAGAAACAGTGCGTCCGTTGCGTACCTACACATTGGCTGAGACGCCGTGCTACCAAGATGGCCCACTCTATGGAACTATTGCATTTACAGTTCAAACGGATGCTCAACAAGGAGCTGAGCCACTTCTCGGAGTCCAGCAAGTCCGGCAACCAGATATCGGAATACATTTGCTCGACGTTTTTGGGTATGTATACAATTTTGTTACCTCAACTACTTCAAATCTTTTAAAACAATTATATAACAAAATATGAAAGCTGTACAAATATCTGAAATTTAATTTTATAATTTTATACGTATTTTTGCACATCATCAACATATTATTGTAACACGGTAAATTGTTGATATAGGCAACATACACTGAAATAAGATACGGCATATAAAGTCTTATTACACTTAATCGTTTTAAATTTAAAAGATACCAGTTTTACTGGCAAGCAGTGGTTTGAACAAGAAATATCTCGTATTTGGTATTGGCGTATCTGGTATGAATGGTTAGACCTTTCTTATTTTTAGTTCTGCATTTATTGATCTTTAAATTAGTTTCAACTGAGACAAGTCGTCATATAAATTCATGTCATTTATGTAACCCCTTTTATTATGAATGATGATTATTGCATACGCCGTTCTATTTAATTAGTACCTATATTGAATGTCGGGATAAATTGCCTACGCCGCCCGCCCCGACAGCACAATGTCTACGCGGGCTACACAAGCGTAGTAAAATTCCTTCCAATAATCCAATTGAATTAATAATTCTAACTTCAACAATTAAATTATACTTTGCGTTAAACTTGTAATCACATGATTTTAACTTAATTATTTTATCCTTTTGCTCATAAGAGATTTGATAGTTTGTTATCGAATCAATAATTAAATTTACATAATCTGTTTACCTATAGACGTCGAACGTTACAAAATAATAACGTTTATATATCACCATGACCTAATTCTTTTATAAAACTAGTTTATCTTTTAGTTACATCACTGTCTTAAAGAAGTAATCTTACTGTATAATCTTTTTATACCGGAAAACTTTCTTTGTCTTATAATTGCCCCAAATAGCAGTTTAGTAGGTACTCTGTAGGTTTTACATATTCATGAACGATAAGTTGACGTTGCGTCCTCTTGATTAACGACTCTTTGACGCTCTTTTTCTTTTTATTTTGATTGTTTTAGTCTGTAGGGAATATGAAGATTGCCAACGGGAAAATTCGTGTATTTTTGTAAGACACCCTAACATATTTTTATAAAGGGCGGACATAATACCTAATTGGATTCTCTATTAGGTAGTAAAACATGTTAGAGAGATTTTGTAGCAGTAGCATAATGTATGTTGGAATAACCAAGTCATATACCTTAAAGGTTATCAGCAAAAAAAAAAGTTTACTCATTGCTTGTTCTGTGTTTACTAATACTTAATCATAACAACACAGAGATGACACATCGAATAAAGTTCACTATTATTTATTAACAAGGGGTTAATAGTTTAAATAATAAAACCCACATGAATTAAAAATAAGACAGACAAATAGATATTGATCTTATATAAAAATTAAGAAGACTAAATGTTGATTCTAGCTACCTACCTTGGCGACATTTAAATAACGCATCGTTGATTGCTAGCTACCTACTAAATATTGAACAAACTCCCAACACATTTATGTAAATCAAACGATCACGTATCTCTTCCGTTTACGTATGAAACCTTTGCAAATTATGAATATTGTAATTTTTCAATTATACCCATACATAGTCTTCCACAAAGTGTAGAAATTAAATTTGACTACTTTATTTTTAAAGAATTATATGGCATTGTATGTATTACGTACAGATGTACTATAAAGTAGAATTAATTACCGTAATATCTGAATGCCACTCTTGGTGTGTGTCTAGGGATCTTGAATAAGAGTTTCATTACTTCAATGAGTTATTGAGGTCGCAACGAATACCGGACATGGCTGGATGAGATAGTGGCTAATGAATTTGTTTGCTGCCTGAGATGATGGCGAGTGGCAGTATTATTTGCGCCAAGATATTGAGCGCGATCACTAGAATAGACTAGAGCGTAGACATGTGACGTATTCGTAAACAAAAGATTAAGAACATTCATAACCCACGATGTTTACTAAGAATCCAATGTATTTTAAGTTGTAAACATGTCTGTAATACAATTGCAGGTTTTAGAAACATTGTTTTGGGATTTTCAAATGCAGTAATTTTACAAGCTAGTCGGCATTGTTAATTTTAAATTTTGTTACGCATTTGATGGTACTTATAATATGAATAACAATGACAATTTACTTACAAACAAATAGCCTATAGCTAATACAAAAACAAAATATATTTTTGTATTTTATTTTACAAAGATTATTTTTGTCTTATTCAAATTATTTCAACATAGTTTAATCAATACAATAAAAAGCGTTTCGAGTTTTATTTTAATGCGCCGCGATTTTTATCGTCGCGATTAGATATAAAGGTATAAATATTACAATGTTTATACTAGGTTTAGGCTTTGCGACTGGTTTATAACGTCTATTTTTAGATATAATCACTGGCTGAGCTCTCCATAAAACAGATTATGCACACAGACGCCGTCGCACCATTAGCGTTGTCAAATCAATATAGATATCACGGTGCAGTGGTAATTTTATAATTTGTCTAGAGTCGTTAAATTAATTTACCAATAGAAACTACGTATCAAATTCGCAGACATTTTATCGTGTAAAGATGTTATAAACCCTGTTTTGCTTTATATTACTTGCGGTCCTATTGTAAAAAGTATAAAATTACAGATAAGTTCAAAAAAAGACTAGTACCTAGGTAGGTACTAAAGATAAACGACAATTAGAATTAAATTCATAAAAGATATAGGTAGGTACATTAAAATCTTGGTTCAGTAACAAATCTAGATAGAGGTATAATTTCTTCCAGTTTCAGTAGATATAAATTGTATAGTTATAATTAACCATCTGTCCCAGAATGATATCAAACAAATCACGAGTGCCACTTGTGTATTCACCTACTTTCTTCGGCATTGATACCGATTGACACCATTTCGTTAATATGATTGATTTTGAAACTAGTACACATTATGTCGTATATACCTAATTTTTTTATGTATTTCCGGTCTACTAACATAATGTTAAATATCTATAGTCCGCGACAGGTTGAGATGGCAATTTTCTAGTGATATGGCATCACTTTCTATATAGGTCTATATCGATAATTTTTCGACGCAAAAATTAAGAGTAAAATTAATTAAATATGGTTTGTTATAAGTAAAATGAAAATGAAACAGATATATTAGAGAAACTAGAGACCAAGATTCAGCAAAAATATTTAATTATTGAGTTTTCGTTCAATGTCACAATTTTCTATTACTTTTCGGGCTAGTTCTCGTTCTTGTGAATGAATTATTGTTTTTTTTTGTTTTAACGCATGACGAGGAAGCTACCGAAATCATTTTAAAACACAACATACAACAACATGAGCAAGATTAAAATCGATAATCGACGTCGATATGGGCTCGTACAGCACTATAACTAGGTGTCATGCGGTACACGGGGTGTCACTTCCCCCGCGTCTCACCTCATACCCCGATTGCCATCTCGACCTGTCGCGTACTATATCTAATCCTCCTAAGTGACTTAATTGACGTTTTGTGATATTTATTCTAGACAAACAACAAGAACTCGATATACCATCGCTTCAAGTGGACGAAAGCTCCGAACGTGTCAAGAAGAAGGAAAAATCACGCCATGCTGGCCCAGGCACTACCATGTCACAAGTAAGTTTACTTTACATGCCTACTTCTGTCTCTTTCTCTCTTTACTTTACTTTTAAGTAAAGAGAGTAAGAGAGAGTGTCTCTTTCTTTCTGATTAGGTATCTCTTTCCCTATTAATTAAATTGTTGCATGTTCAAAAAGCAAATTAATTGTATTTTCTACAAACTGTAAGCCGTTTTATTATAGGCTGTAGTAATATTAGGTATATTTGATTTAATTAAGGGCAGTCTGAATTTAGTTTAAATTGCTACATACCAAGCACTTTCGAAATCTTACCAATATACTAGGCATTGTATGTCATTTATAATAATGTTGTCATTAGAATCATTATTATTATTAACAGTAATACCTACAACTACAGGTAGTCTTATCAATATTAACTCTTAAATATCCTTACCTTATTAATTAGAGTTCCTTAATGATACATTTAATATGAAATGGAAATAAATAGTTAAACAGTTACATTTTTATTTTAATTAGCAGCAGTGTCATTAAGCAGGTAGCTTACCTACTTATGAAATGACAGAACAAATTTTTTTTTATAGGAAACTAATAACCGCAGCGCAGTTTGTCGGAGATAAGGACATACACTGTTCACTTTTTTTAAATTGGGTGTCTATGTAAAATTTTAATCATACATCTTAACTATTAAGAGAACTTTCTCTTTTAATAACATTTAAAATTGTATCCATATTTATAAGGAATTAGTTCGTTGCGATGGAAGATAACATTAAGCTGCATAAAAGGCTAAAAGTTATGACTGGTGACGTAACTTGTTGACAAAAGTCCACCACATCATTTACGTAATCCGATTATATTAACATAATACATAAAGCTTTTGTTGTTATGATAAAAATTGTTTTAATGCAGTTCGAGTCGATAACATTAAGTGGCTTTTCACCTTACAGATCTCTGGGGTCAAGAGAGCCCTCACGCACACAAACAGCTTCACCGGTGAACGTGTGCCGAGATATGGCGTTGAGACACCACACGAAGAGGAGTTGGGACGTCTGCTCGGCGATTTGGATCGCTGGGGCGTGGATATATTCCGTATCGGTGATCTGTCCTGCGGCCGCCCGCTTACAGCAGTCGCCTATGCCGCCTTCACCTCCCGAGAACTCCTGAACACGCTACAGATCCCAGCGCGCACCTTCCTAGCGTTCGCAGTTACACTCGAGGAGCACTACGTAAGGGATAATCCGTTCCACAACTCCCTCCATGCAGCTGACGTCACACAGTCAACAAACGTACTCCTCAACACACCAGCTCTGGATGCCGTCTTCACACCAATTGAAGTATGCGCAGCGTTATTCGCCGCATGCGTCCATGATGTAGATCACCCAGGACTCACCAACCAGTTCCTCGTCAACTCCAGTTCAGAACTAGCGCTCATGTACAACGATGAGTCTGTCCTAGAGAATCATCACCTCGCCGTCGCATTTAAGCTGCTACAGAACGACGGATGCGACATATTCGTAAATCTGCACAAAAAGCAACGGCAGACCCTGAGGAAGATGGTGATAGATATGGTGCTGTCGACGGACATGTCCAAGCATATGAGTCTGCTCGCCGATCTCAAGACCATGGTGGAGACGAAGAAGGTAGCCGGCAGCGGGGTCCTGTTACTGGACAATTACACCGACCGAATACAGGTGTTAGAGAATCTCGTTCATTGCGCCGACCTCAGCAATCCTACCAAACCGTTGCCGCTGTACAAACGATGGGTAGCGTTGCTCATGGAGGAGTTCTTCCAGCAAGGCGACCGGGAGAGAGAACAAGGCATGGATATAAGTCCGATGTGCGACAGGCACAACGCCACAATAGAAAAATCTCAAGTCGGTTTCATCGACTACATCGTGCACCCGCTCTGGGAAACTTGGGCGGATCTCGTGCACCCCGACGCTCAGGACATATTGGACACGTTGGAGGAGAACCGGGACTACTACCAGAGCATGATCCCCCCCTCTCCGCCGCCCGCGCCGCTGCAGCACACCGCTGATGACGATCGCCCTGAACAAATTCGCTTCCAGGTATGTATCATTTACTATTATGATTAATACACCATCATTGACGTCTGAGTCATGTGAATTTAATAATTAAATAATGTACCTACGGTAATAAGATTCCGACAAAATTGAGGTCTCTATTTAGGTTAACAAATACCTACAGGAATTTGTTTAATTAAAACTTTCCTTGGATAGACTATTACAAAACAAACATGACACATAATTTTACGGGAAAACAATTACTTAATTGAATTATGATTAGGTACACTCATTCCATATTCGCGGACAAATTGTGAATATGTAGAAGCGCCATGAAATCTTTCCGTTAGGTAAATGATTGTGGTTAACCTCAGAATTATAACTGACTGATAGTCTATGAAACGTCATAGTATGACACAAGTGTAAACATGTTTTAGGTATAGGTTTATTACCACACAGTATATTAGAAGTACAGGTTATAAACCTCACCTTTCTTGAAACTGAATGAATGTATATGATAATAATTGTTGTAATAGTGAGCAAGACCTATTTCCTCGAAAGTTTCATGCCTTTACCGCTTCTACGAGATCAATCTATCTACCGGTAGTATGCTGAATTGACTTAGTTTAACTTTCAATTAGCCTTAAAATATACAGCTCTTGGTAGCTCAAATATCTCAGTAAGTACATACTTATTATAGTATTGGCGATCCTAGACCGAATCTAGGTACTTTTGTAAACATTCATATTCTATGTAAGCAGATAGTAACAAATTGAGAATTGAATAGTATCATAAGATTTATCGTAAGTGACGTGGCAAACGGTAATCCTTCAGTTCCGTTGTTATCAACCAATTTATCATGTTTATTAGACATTTTGAACATTTGCTTTTACTTTTGAATGAATCGATCACATTGATTCTTGGAGGTAGGTAAACACGAGAATTTAAGAATGAATATAAAGATGGTTTCAAAACAATTTATTGACTGATAACAACACGTGAGGGAATGCATTAATGTGCTACATCATATATGATGGTATACATAGTACATATTTTGTAATCTCCAAAAGAAATATAAAACGTATTTGCGCTACCAAACCTACGTGTCATACTAAGCCCACATAATGGGAAATTAATATAATTTTCCAGGAGTCATTTTAAGATTAACATTAAGCTTAAAAAAATCCATTGTTATTAACGATTGTGTTGTTGTTCAACAGGTAACACTGGAGGAAGGCGAAGGTTCAGAGGAGTGCGAAGGGGAAGGCGACGGCGGGATGTGACGGAAACTACTGGGGATCTGCAAGAAACTCACTGAGAAGATGCAAGTGTGGTGGAAGCTCTGGCAGTAGAGCGTCGGCCGTCAGCTCGTGTCGAACCGGACTATGTGTGGTGTGCAACTGTAGCTTAACAAGGAGTTTATGTCAGATAGCATGCGATTCAGCGTTTCTATAATACGGGTGCATCTCGCCAAACTTATAGCCGCTCTGATCTCGATGCGAGCGCGACGTCATTTTAGTGTTGTTGGAGCGTACGTTGATGCGTATGCAGGTTAAGATTAGCGCAGTTCAGAGGAGCCGAAAGGATTGGCGAGCATTATACGTGCGTAGTTTCGATGTAGCTCCCCGCCACGGAAGTTGAAGCTCGAACAGGGCGAACTACTTCTTACACAGAAGTGTTTGTGTACTGACGAGCGCGAAGTTCATGCCGGGAACAAAACACGCTGAGTTTCTATTAGACCGCATCTTTCCGCGACGTGAGAGAAGGATTCGTGCGCGGATAGTCTCGATGTAATAATGAAATTCAACCGATCCTACTCACAGCCTGCAAGTGAATGGGCTTTTCAATGTATAGATAGGTATGTGATTGTATTGCAATGTTGTCGCCGGACGCATCCCCTCGTTGACGCTTATTACCATCGAAATGCGACGATCCCGGTGCATCGTGACATTTCGATCATATTAATATAATTATTTGTATATGATTAAATGCGCAATGTTGTCTAGAGTTACCTAACGATTAATTGATATGTCCCTCCAATGACTGTGTATCGTTCGAATGTTTAATATTTTAAATCTTGTTATTTTGTTTTGTCTAACCAAAGATTGGAACGTTCGACTCCGCGTTTCTCGTTCGATATCCCTGTGAGTAGTTGGTCTTCAATTTGTAACGTTAAAGTCGTATAAGTAGATATTAGTCGTCGATACCGCATATACCGGATCGACTAAGTAAGGACATTGAAAACGCTTATTAATTGGTATGAAAGGGTAATTTATATTGTCATATCATCCACTTTTCTCATATTTAATACGGGTTTGCGATAATGATGTTATTCACCAGAATATATTAACATAATAGATATCCTAAATATAATACTATTTTAAGGTAAAATTTAAAAATGCCTTTCGGAGATGTTGTCGTGTCTTTCTGAATATCAAATATTCGGTCGATTCTCGCTACGTAGACACAATCCCGAATTCATCCTGTTAGATAGCTTTACTTATTTGATTTTATAACCTCATAGCACCTCATTTCTCGTAAAGGATCGCTGGCGATCCATTTAGTTTCTCTTTAGGGTAATGTTTTATTTTTGTAAATCACAATTTTATTCTAGTTCTCTTTCACCCAAAAAAAGTGACGAATCTTTTAAGTATTAAATTTTGTGTAGGTATGCAACTAACGGCTTGAAGTGTTTCAGTATAATATAAGTACTACTAACAAAGGCGTGGTTTGCGACTAAGTTTTCTTCGAGTGGAATCAAATAATCGCAGAAATATAATATGTTATTAATGTGCAATGTTAGCGGCACGCGGGCCGGGTCTTGCAATAGTACGTTTTAAGTAGATCGTCTCTAAATTCTGCGCACAACTCGCTCTTCATTCTAAATGTTTAATAAATAATCAATCATTTCGCCTAATTATATATAATCACTTCAATATACCCTCAGATCTGATATCGCGTCACTTGTAATTATAGCATCAGCCATTGCTATCCGAATGAGGCGCTAGACACCTCAGCTCTTACTAGAGAGGATGGAACACTTAATTACCTGTATTATGTATGCATTTCATCGTATCTGTCGGTTTAGCGTACGATTATGTTAATTTTGAGCTGGTCTCTATTCTTAACGTACTCAAATATACTTGTAATACTACTTACTACCCTCATTGTACCTATTTATTTTATTAAAAAATTTACTCCAATACAAATACACACAAGTTGATTTTTTATTACTTGATTTTCCAAATGCGTACATTTTCTCCATCCACTTTCATTCATCTGTTTCAAAAACGAAGGTCCAATGTACATTATTTTCGTAGGTAAAAATTAAGATTAATTCGGCGATCAAAATAAATAGGTACGCAATGTCGCCATGTCTTTACTGTCGTATGATTTTGAAAATGTATAGTTTTAGCATTTGAAATAACAACGTTAAATAAAAATATCTACTAAAACGCTTAACTACATAATTGTGTGTTAAATAGGAAGATTACGCTTAAAAATATTTATTTCAAATTATATATCTAGGAAAGTCTATGTGAATTTCGTTCGATAAAATATTTGTACTGCGCAGTAGAGTTGTGTGATAGAAATGCACACGAAATCTTTCGTAGCTCATAAATTGTACAGAGCCGAGTTAAGGCCGATTTTACAGGTTTCTAATAAATACTGTATCTTATTAATATGTGAACTGTAAACATTATAAAATGTGTAATTAGATGATATAAACTGTACTCGTTGCATATTTGCAAATTGGTTTTTCGAGGTGTTAGATACAATTGTAACTTACAAAACTGTTCGCATCCAATGAATCATAGCAATAGTGAGTTTCTGGAAGACGATACTTCCGACACTCTATCGTTTAAGTACCTATGTCGTGTTAAATCACTGCTCTACGTAGCTAATCACCAAAGAACAGAATTGATAAGTTAGCGATGGACTATATTGTAATATGTATGGTATTATAGCATGTCATCTTCCTATTCGAATTACTCGTTTAGATTTATCAATAACTATATCCTCAAACGATTTCAGTGTTATATGTTTGTCAGTATGAAGAACTAACGCTAAGATTGGATAATATCTAGTTAAATTATAAATACCAAGTTAACGTGTGCAATGCTGGTCATTCACATTACTTATTATTTATGTTTAAAAATAAAAATAGCTTGTAATAGTTTTAATGAATATTTGTGTTGATTAAAAATATTAATGTATTTAGAATAAAAAGATATTGGAGAAAAAATCTGCTTCTTTCATTTATGATCTCCTATCTAGCGAGTGAAGGAATTTATAGTGTCAATACCTACCTACCTCACCTTAGTCAAATAAACAACAACAATTCCATTTTTACCACATTTTTTACCATTAATTTATCACATAATAATAGCCCTAGAATAAACAACTCAGCCTACTGAACAAATAGGAAGTTACTAAAAAAATAGACTTTACATAATTTATTGCTGGTAACATTTCTTTTTACTCGACTACGGCGAAGCCAAAACGAGGGTTATTGCTATTTCAATTTTACAAATCCATTTCCTAATGCATTTATAAGCAAGGTCCTGTTAGTTACCTATTAACTCAAGGACGGCTGACCCAATATTTATGATTTTTGTGGTTTTTGGATTTGACTTCGTCGCGATTAGGATTATGTAGATAAATTATATCAAAAACAAAAAATCCCATTTGATTATTATAAAAAAATTATATCACTTTCGTACTTTGTTTTTGAACGGCACAAACGCGGGTAGAATAAAAAAACTGCCTCTGATTTAATTTCTCTGATACCTCCATATTGCAATTTACACTTCAGAACAAAATTTTCAAGTACCCTCAAAATGCCACAATTGTTACACATACTCCAATTTAATAGATGCAAAAATGGACGCAAACAAACGATTTAATAAGCAAAAGTTAAAAATTTTAAAGACAGTTGGTAAAGGTACTTACGGGTAAGTGTGTTGCATTAATAAGTATAACTGAACGCTTTAATAATTTATTTTATAGTTTGTTTTCTTTGTTGCAGGAATGTGTATTTATGTGAAAACAAGAATAATAACGTGTTGACAATAGTTAAGGATATTGAAATGAATACAAAGTTACAAAAACAGGTGAGCGAGCACCCTTACAGATAGATTATTGTAATTATTACTTGAGGTGATATCGCAGCAATTACGAAAAATAAAAAGGATTATTAAGTCTTTTATTGGTTCCAGGACATTACGAATGAAGTCGATATATTGTCCACAATGCATCATCCCAATATAATAAAATTCTACGATTGTTACTACATTGACAACAACGTAATGATATGCATGGAATATGCCTCTAGCGGGAATCTAGCGGAGTACATGTATCAGCAATATCCAAAGTTAATAAGACAGCAGGCAAGTGTTATCTTTTATTGTTGTTTAATTATAGACCCTTCAAAGAGTAAACTACGAAGGTTAAATTAGCTACGAGGCTGCGTCAGGAATAGGTAGTGGTTTCAGGAATATGTACCTATGTCTATTTCTATGGTAGGTACCTACACTACGGAGCTAATCGAAAAATTAGTTACCTACTAGATTTACTTTAAAAAAGATTAACAGATATTTGTTCCATTTTATAAACTATTGTTTTCTTCCTAAACTATGGTATGTGCACCGTTAAATACGATATTTTTTAAAGCCAGGAAGTACTATTTTATTTTTGCCAAATCCTACTTGGGGTCAACTACATACACGGCCTCAACATTGTTCATAGAGATTTGAAAGCTGAAAATATACTGCTGACAGGAGAACACAGCCTAATAGTAAAAATTGGGGACTTTGGAATCTCTAAAATGTTAGCCAGGTAAGGTTTTTAAAGCACCTCATATTTATAAATGACTTCTTAAGACTATAAGTAAATACCTATCCTCGTTTTTTTCGTCGTGATTTAAAAAGTAAACAATCTTGGCACTAATTTTAATTATTTCATTAATTTAAAAAATATTTAGACGTACCTATACAGAAATTTATTTTAACACTAAATTATTGTTTATTATGTAACTTTTGTGTCTTTTTAAATCGATAATTACAATAAAAAGACACAATAAGATTGTTTACTTTTTAAATCACGACGAAAAAAACGAGTTAAGTAAGTATATAGAAATTCGAAAAATAATAATGAGAATGATAGCTAGCCAAGCAAATAAAAAATACCGACATCCTTTACTTTTTAGCGCAAAGAAAACGTCGACAGTAATAGGAACTCCGTATTATTTAGCGCCTGAACTGTGCGAAGGCA
>LGAG01000332.1:87243-105969 GCA_001278395.1 Lerema accius | reverse complement strand
TCTAAAATGTTAGCCAGGTAAGGTTTTTAAAGCACCTCATATTTATTAATAACTTCTTGAGGCTATAATTACCTAGTCATAGAAATTCTAATAATAATAATGAGAATGATAGCTAGCAAGACATCCTTTACTTTTTAGCGCAAAGAAAACATCGACAGTAATAGGAACTCCGTATTATTTAGCGCCTGAACTGTGCGAAGGCAAACCATACGATACCAAAAGCGATGTGTGGGCCCTCGGTTGCTTGTTGTACGAAATGTGCACTCATAAAAGAGCCTTTGAATCTGAAGTAAGTATTTCTGTATTGCATTATCTAAAGTATCAAGTATAGAGCAAAATGGGGAAATTGTACTACCTATTAGAGACTAAAACAAGTCAACTATGGCAATAAATGGATTGTTATTTGAGTATTTATTTTAAAGAACCTATTTATATTTTCAGACACTGGTTGGATTAGTAAAAGCCATCACCAGTGACAGCGTTCATCCAATAGACTCCAATATGTATGAACGAGGTGTCCAGGACATCATTGATTCCATGTTATCTATATTACCCGATAAAAGACCAACAATAAAAGAACTTATGAGCCGCATGACCATATTATCAATTATTTATACAGTATTTTTAGATGCTGGCGAAGAAGAATTATTATACTCCAATTTCATAGATTATTAATTTGGAACAATGTCATACAAAGGTGAATTTTGATTAAATTATTGGACTATTAAAATAAAACGACTTAATCAAGAAAATTAGCCCTTTATTTATATGAAACCTTTTCACAACGAAATATTGAAAGACTGGGAAAATAAAAATTGAAATACTTTTTTAAAATCTAGAAGGTAAATTATCTAGATGTAACTTTTAAAATCGCTTGTGTAGTATCTGGTCATTTTAATTACAACCTTACTCAAAGACGTCAATTAGAATGTAATGACTGAATCATTTCTTGCATCATATTAACTCTGATACAATATCAATCACTTTATCTAATGTGCATGCGAGAGCCGAGTGTAGTATACTACTTTTCCAGCTTAATAAAGAAAGATTTTAGTTTATCTAGCGTTCTATTCTGTTCTGGCCAGCTTAATTTCTAACTTGAAGTATCTGTTCTTCATAGTAATCTGTTCTTACAGCTAAAGTAAACTAGAAATGGCCGAGTTAATATTGAACTCTTATTGCCCATTTGCTTGATCAGTATCCATTTCTTCATCTTCAAATTCTGAAAACAGTAGTAAAAAAATGCATTAATATCTTTCTTAAAATGAAGGCAAGATTGGTAGGGCTGTATGGATGTTGTCAAAAGCATCAGATATATAATAGGTCCATCAATTCATATTAACAGGTAACTGATTAACGGAAATTATTCAATGTAGTAAGTGGAGATGTAGTAAAGCTTGCTAACTGATCTACAGATTGGACTATTTATTATAATCTGTAGCCCTGAAATTTTAGATGTGATAATGCATCTCATGCATACCATAGCATGAACATAATCATGAGTTAAGACATGACATTTTGCCTCAAGAAAGTGTAACAGCAAAATGTATAATTGCAGAGTTCATCAAGCACTGCTAATGTACAATTAAAAAACAATATTATTATAATCTTGTAACTTCCACTGCAGTATTTTTTTCAGCTTCAAGTCTCAGGCACCTAGATGGAATCAAAATGGTCTAATATTAGATATTTCAGTATTTTAAATATTTTATACATAATATTTCCATTTGCCGAAGTATATTCCTCCTTGCCATAGTAAACTAATACCCGAATTTAGCAATAGTTACTCAAATTCTATTTAAGAATGCCAAAAAAAAATTTTAACTTTCAATACATATCCCTATAATATACAAATTTATTTCCACTTACATTATTTCCTTTTGCAAGTAATTCTGCATTAAACTCATTAAATGAAAAGATAAGATCAAATTAATGTTTGACTTTTGGTTCTATTGGCTGACAGAAGTTTTGTGGGAATAATATAGACTATTAGGAATAAATGTAAAGAATTTGATCCCAGGAAATATAATAAAATATCAAGGGAGATAAAACTGCAGAGTGAAACTGCGATAAAAAAAATATATTATCCCATATAAAAGCAAATTAAAGTATCTACATATTCTGTTCAACTTACGTTGGCCATTTGACTGAGAGGGTGGTGGTAATGGTTTCTGGCCAGGAATTTGACCTGACTGAAGCATTCTTGTCAACCTCTCAACCTCCTGCAACGATGAAGCATTCTTGATTGCCTCTCTAATCTTGTGAATTTCTTGAGGAGTGAGATCTGTAAACAAATTAGAGAATTTATCAGAAAACTAAAAATGGGCCCATTCTAGTAATATGACTGCAGCAATTGGTATATAAAAGTTTACACTTGTTAGTTTATTTCTATTGGATCACTCAGTCTATCAGAAAAACAATATTCAAATCAATTTCATAATTAGTAAGATCTGAACATACATGAGGCAAGAACTGAATTTTAGGTACCACAGACAACACAAATAGACAATGAACATAACCAGAAAACAGAAATTTCAATTCACCATTGAAACTTCTGCCTTATTGACAATTTAATCCCATTCAAATTATTAAAATGATGACCCAAAATCTACCTTTTGATGCTCACATAACAGTTGAACAAATTCTTGCTGTACTTACTTGTACTTTTAGTATCAGGCATATTTCCTCCAGGAACAAATGTTTTTGCTTTTTTTGATATTTCCTTTTGGATTTCTTTTCCTTTTTTGCTCTTGAACAGAGTATTGGCATCTTCCCTTTCTGTTTGTTTTATTTTTTTAAAGTCTAATAGCCTTAATTTAGGCAATTTATAGGCAATATAAGCTCTAAAAAAATAATGTAAGGTTACAAAAAAATCATTATTACATAATCCATATAAATTATTGTATTACTTAAAATTTATTAAACTAATAATCACTTAACAACTGTTGCGAGTTTTAAAGAGACAAAGATTAATTCTATGTGGCCAGGCTAGTCTTTACCTGTAATGTTGTTTATTTGCAACTGGATTGTGCATCAATGAGAGAGTCTGTAGCTTCGGTAGACTTGATAAGGGATCCAAATCACCCAATTCTGCAATATTGTTGTTTGTTAAAATAAGTGTATCTATATTAGGTATGTATTGTTCCAAACCTTCACCAATTCTCCTGTGAACATACCAAAAATACACATTATATTTTGACGACTCTGAAAGCAGTGATAGTCTAGTGGTTTGAACATTGATTTTTCGAACCCCACGGCACGCACCTCTAATTTAAAAAATTATGTGCATATTAGATACTAATTATCACTTGACTTCACTACGGTGAAGGAAAACATCGTGAGGAAACCTGCACACCTGAGAGTTCTCCATGCAGTTCTCAAAGGTGTATGAAGTCTGCCAATCCGCACTGGGCCAGCGTGGTAGACTATGGCCTGTACCCAGTGAGTGAGACAATGGCAGTGAGACATTTATAGGTTGCAATGATGATGAAAATGATGATTGTGACTTTACTCTTAGCTACTTCACAGGGTGATAACAACCTGACACTATAATAAGACAGTAGACTTACACTATACGGTTGTTGTTAAAAAATAAGCACTTCAGACGTTTCAAAAGAGGAAATCCATCTAATTTTCTAATATCATTGTCTGAGAAATCTATTGTATCAAATTGGTCTAATGTGGCACCCAAGTTTTCAATTTGTGGAATTTTATAACCTGCAAAAAAAAATGTTATTGTATAAGTTATAGTTATAGTAAGTTTAGTTTTTTAGCAAGGATGCTTTTGATTTTCCTTTTTGTTTAAATTTAATAAGTTTCGTTCGATTAGAACCTATAATTTAATAATTATACCTCTTAGATCCAATTCGCGGTCTCGACATGGATTCATATATTGCATTGAATTTTGTATAAGTTCTGTGGTTAATTTCACCATTATTAATGTTTGTAAAGATACGTAATTTTAGAAATTGATCGATTAGAAACAAATATGTTCTAGGCTTCCGTGATTATTATTTTTTTTGATACGATATAACCACCAAATCACATCAACTTAAAATCAAAATCAATCATCAAACAATAAAAAAAATACACAGACTAGGAAGGACTACAGATACAGACAGATAGAAACTTAGTTAGAGCGCGAAATCGATAATAGATAATTGAATTATTTACAAAGACAAAAAAAATTAGGCTGACCACAGTCTATAAATAAGAAGTTTATTATGTCTGTGGTATGTTACGGTCTTCACACAGAGATGATTACGTCGAACAATGGTATTACTAACACTTAGCCGAGGAATATCACCACTATTGTAGTGTAGTTAGAATAAGAATTATTGCTAACAATTTTGATACTATTTTTATCTGTGATTATTTATATGTTTTTGAAGATTTTTTTGTTTTTAAATATAACAATCCATAGACTCAATCAGTGATTCGATAAATCAAGTTTTATAACCTGTGATGAAATTACAATTGTAACATTGATAATTGACATTGACAATATTGACAGACGTCAAAAGTGTCAAAACTAAAATAATGGATTATATGGATTAGTTTTTAGTTTTTGATTTTCTACTTGAAGTTAAATTCCTGTTTTTAAAAAACTCTGAAACAAATTGTGAGTTCTGGATAAGTAGATTAATGTTGGAACGTTTATATTTTGCATTTTATACTTACACTTTATAGCCTTCTAATGAAACGTCGAAATTGTATTTCAGTTCCAAAATGGGGCAAATTATGGGATCATTCAATGCTAGAGAAGTTGATCTATACATGGATGATAAACCCACATTCGATCCGCATGCTGGTTTTACATATCAAAGAAAACCTAGAGGTTACTATATTATTCATAAATATTTATCAAAATATAGACTAGGTTGTGAACTGTTTTCGATTACATAATTGACTTAAGTTTACGTTTTATGGTTAATGCTATTGGATTATTTATTATTATAATCATGTATTTTTCTAGAAAACGTTGCACGTGAAGAAGATCTAGTTTCAGCAAAAATCCCGCCCAAATATCGTGATTATTGCGCCCACCGTTTATTGGAATACCAAGTGTGTCGTTACCAAAAGATGCCAATGCTGTATAAATGCGCTCATGAAAAACATAATTATTTGAACTGTGAACATGATGAGTAAGTATGAACAATTAAAATGTAACAAAATAAAAGTAAGTAGAAAAACAAAAACCTCATGATGATTTTTTCTTTAAGTTTGGGGGCTCTGTAATTAAAAAAAATACCTAGTGTCTATAGGGAAACAGATTTAATGACACCTTATTATGTTAAAGTCCTTTAAGCTGTTTGGGCTGTAGGGCACAACAAAGAAATGGACATAAACTTCAAAAACATTATTCTTCTTGAAGCTGTCAGATAAATAGGTTATGATTCTTGTATTTTATAGTGTTATTGAAATGTTAATGCATTGCTATTTAAAGAAACATAATAGTATTGTTTACCTATGCCTTTACTTTGTAAGTCACTTATTAGCATGTATTACATAATTTCATAATATATAATAACATCATCAATATTATTATTTTTAACAACTAGCTCTTGAATAACAATACCTCATAAGTTGAAAAATTGGCATTATAACATTCTATCCTTTATAAAATTTTACTTGCACGGTATTGTTATTAAAGGCAAGAAATTGTATTATGTGTACATATAGGAGGCTGGGGACTCGTAGAATTACGTTAATCTACATGAGGCACACCTTTAACTTTAATTATTCTTTTTACAGCTACATTTTGCGTATGAAGGAATTTGAGAGGGAACGCCGTCTCCGAATTAGAGAACGGAGGCTTGTTGGAGTAGCCTAAACAGTAGTGCAATGGAATCATTTAAATGTAAATAAGAAGCAATAAATCATTAGAAATCAATATTTTTTTATATTTATGTCCTATTTTATTTTTTACTAAGACAGTAATGTTATTAATTTTATATTTAATTTAATCTCTGGAAAATTGTATAGTTGACCTTATTGTTGAATCACACAGGCTTGGGGCAGTGACATCTTACTTCCGAGTTGATAGGTGTACAACTACCCTATAAAGAAAGAAAATTGTAAAATAAAGTGAAGTAACATGCTGTTTGATATAATAACAAACACAATGATAGGCTGGGGTCTCTGTCTATTGATTGAAAATAAAAGTTTTAAGCACAAAATAGATACTGTAGGTAGGTATGGTTGGTTGGTTCCATAGATCAGAGTAATATAATATAAGGGTTGGTTCTGCATTTGAACGGCAGCAGTAGGGTGAGTACATTTGTATGAAGAAGAGTCTTGCTTTTTAAAGTTATCTAGTTTAATAGAAGTACTTATAAAGAAATTTTATAATGTATTTCAAATGTCTTAGCGTTAGGTCCAATCACAGACCTAACATAATATTTACTACCACAATGACAACAATAAACAATACTTCTATCTCTTTCTCATCCAACGTGAACGTGAATCATTCTATTGCAGTTTTTCTTTGTGTTGCAACATTCGATATTTTCGTATTTAAATTAATTATAATTCACACGGTCTGAGTTCGGCCCGTCATAGCTACCATTAATCTATCTATGATAGCTAAGCTACTTTCTATGTGTGTGTAAGTGGCACGCTTTTTTCCCTCCTTATGTTACTGTTGGTTACTGTACTACCTAGTTTGTGTGTGGGTCCAATCTACATTATGTTTACAGCAATCTTTCTAGCGCACACTTCTCAGCTGCAATGCAAAATGAATCGTTGTCATTACCAACACAGGTTACTACATACTTGTGGCATAATAAAACATATTATTTAAATGCTAATGAAATAAAAAAAAAGTAAGACCATAGATGAATCTTAAGGTGTCAACATTTTCAATGAAAAATGTATGTTGCCAGTTACTAAAATACAGCTTTTGTAGTAATATTTGCCCTATAGACAAATGGCCGTAAGGATTTGTTTTGTTTGATGTATTCTAGAGATATTATTAGACTGACTATTAGTACTCCCCCTGAGATTGTCAAACAATTATGGATGTTATTACTCTTACTCATTGAGTTGTCGTACTTGCGATTTGGAATATTTCTAACAATTTTTGTAAACACGCTTGTCGAATACACAAAATTTATATGTATAGGCAAATGCTATTTATTGCGGAAGTAATGGCTTCCTAAAATTTAATTGCGGTTATTAATGTAAGCTTTAGTTCAAAATGTTCTGTCAAAATAAATCGAAGTGGGTAAATTTTTCACGACACCACTGAACGCTTGAGGGACCTAATAACTTGTGTCATCCGGCATACTCTTCATCCTAATAAAAGCGGCGTCTCGTGAAAATCCCACAAAGAGTGATCGCAAAAAAATTACATTGTTTCACTTTTACAAAATAAATAAACAACTTTCACAATGATAACCGGCGTCTCGATGTGTTTTAGGTGCGGCTTTGATAAAAGACTGTAAGTAAACGTTATGTGAGAACGGAGTGTGAACATGTATCTTAGTTAATTTAGACGGGCCTACGGAATCATACGTTAACCATGGGTGACAAGGGTTCAACTAAGCGAAAGAAAAAAAGTCGGCCGCAAGAGGAAGACAGTGACGACGATTTGTGGGACAGTGAAGATGACGACGACACGATCGCCCGGATTCAGAGGGCGCACTTTGCTCAGGCGGCGGCAATGAACAATCGCCGAAGGGCGCCAGTACGACAACAACGTATGAGCAACAAGAGGAAACTGGAAGCTGTAAAGAATTTTCATGACTTCACTAAAAAGCTCAAAAAAGACACTGGTATATCTATTCGCAGTTTAGTGGGTAATAATATGTTAGATTTAAGTGATTTATCCAGTGAGGACACACACTCTGAGAGTGATGGGTTGTCTGAGGAAGAATTTGTTGTAAACCCTAATGCAGTGGAGGAGTTGAATGAGGAGAATGAGAGTTACATAGATCCAGAAACGGGAGACATAGTTGACGGTAAAAAGGAGGAAAGAAAGAGGTCTATCTCCAAGTCTCCAGACCCTCCACCTGAACCTGAATGTAGTACACCTCAGCCAAAAACCTTGTCAATTAGTGATATAATCAATGAAGACTTAGATCTATCAAAGAATGTTGAAATTGCCGAGGTGGAAGAGAGTGAGCTATGTCCTGAAAAGGAATTGTTAGGGATCAAAGAGGAAGATAGTAGTAGCCAAGATTTTGATATGAAGAAATTAACAGAAATGGAGGAGATTAGTATAAAACCGGTAAAGCCTGAGGGAGAACAAGAGGCTAATGAGGAGCAGAAAACTGAAACTGATGATGAGGTTAGTATTGCTTTATATTATTTAGGATATTGCCATTTGTGGTCCGAAAACCTCTGCAACCCCTCATAAAATCACTGTAATGTTTAAAATCAATTCCACTTGTTTAAGAGGGATACGCATTATTTTTATATAATTTTCACTAATAATTTTTGCACTTATGCCATGAATAATTTCTTGATATTTGCATAACATGATTAGAATGAACTGTAAACTTGTTCATAACATTTAGAATGTATTCAAATTACCTTTGTTTTAGTTAATTATACTACAGAATTGGACTGTAAGTTTCACAACAATGTATGTGCTGGATAACTGTCTAGCCCTCAATTAAGATAACTTTTATATTCAGGCTATGGAATTTTGCAATGAAATTTATTCGCAATCCTTAGGCACCAAATATTTAAGTGACCTGTGCACAAATTAATGTATTCTAATAAAATACTACTATTGGTTATAAAGTTACTTTTATTAATGATGTATGTAAATCTAGCTTTTAATGCAATGGCATTAACAATCTTTTACAGCATTTCATATGAACACATACCTATTTCAAAAATTGCATGTTTTTAAATGGTATATTAATAATATTTTGTATTAGCTAGAATCATATATATAACACTACAGTTTCTGAATATGTTTATTCTAGAAGAAGCCAGCAAATCCCAATGCATTGAATGTCCGTCGCAACATAAGAGAAGTGATGGATGAAAAGAATCTGGATGCATCAACGCTGGCAGCTCAACGTCAGGAGTCTGAGCGTCTAGCAAGAGTTCAGGAACAACAAAGAATTATTAGAGAAGTGAGTTATTTTATACATACTTTGAATTTTTTTCAACAGTGAGTTATGTTCTATTTTTCATTGCTAATACTATTTAACATTGAGCTTTGGTGTCACAACTTAGTTACATTATGTATTTTTAAGGAGATAAGTAGCAAAATAAACTAATCTAATCTTACTGGCAATGAATAAAAAGACGGGAATGTATCAAGTACATAAGCTACATTAAGTTAGCCATTGTTTTGTTCATCTTTACTTACCATTAATCTATTTCAATACATATTCTTTTAATTTTAATAGAGATTCTTAGAATGGATCTAAGATTTGTGTAATATTTCGAAAGTTTATCAAATTGCTTTTATACACCCCTAATTATCTTATTAAGGCCTAATTATTTTTCCTACAGGTACAAAAGCAAATAGCAATGAATCGACAAAATAAAATTCATCAGAAAACATTATCATTGTTGCAAGGTGGATCATCTATTTTGAAAAAGTCAACAGGACAGAAATTAAAGTATGAGTTCACATTTTTATAAATGTTTTTTATTATATTTGTTGGTGTGAGAATTGATAATAATTACCAAATTCTTTTTTTACAGTCTACCAAATACAGTGTTAGTGAAATTACCTTCAGGAGAAGTTAAAAAGACTACAATGAAACAGGGGCAGGTGGAAGTGACTAAAGTTATTAAACCAGGCCCTTCAGGCCAGAAAATTAAAAAAGAGGTGTGTATCTTATTAATTTTTGTATTGTTATGTTATCGCAAAATTATTGATGTAACAGTTTCAGGTACAATTTTTCTTTTAATTTCTTATAAAATTTACCTTTCGTTTGCTATAACAAATTACAGTAAGTTTTTATTGTTTAAAGTTAATTATAAAACTCTAAGAAGACTTGCAAAATATTTTCAGGTAGTTGAAATAGTGGATAGCAGCAGTGGTGAAGAATCGTCATCATCATCATCGGACTCTGATGACTGTATAATGCTCTCTGATTCAGAGGTCCCGCCTAGTCCTGAGGCTGAAGAAGATCCCGGTAATTCAGGTATGTGATGAAATATATGATTGATGTGTTATGTATTTTTATGTAAAGAAACTAGGTATTTTATTACAGGTGTGTTTTTTTCTATTTAATTATTTCGTTTTTTTGGAAATTCTTTTGATGTTATGGATGTTTTATTACCTATTGGGGAAAAGATGACCACAATTATGTTGTGTATTTTGTCAACAATAAAAATTCCGTATAAAGTGTATTCAAATTGACTTATCAGTTGAAATTACATTTCATTTTAAGTTGGGAATTCAATGTCCTTATTATTGTATTTCAGGGCTTCATGTAAACGATGCATATAATACACCAGATGAGCAAGGCCGAGTTTTGATCAATATTGGTCATACAGAGACTGAGGAGGACATATTTTTGGCCCCACAGATTGCGAGAGTGATTAAACCACATCAGGTTTGTTCAGTAATCATCTGGAGATGAAAGCCTAAGGCCTCCAACGTGGCTTAATGATTGTCAAACGAAAACAACCATTACTGATGGCTTATCGTGCATTCAAAACAACGGAAATGTTCTAGATTATTTTTGCCACTAGCGGTCACCCATCCATTTGCTGACCGCGCCCGTAGTAGCTTAACTTCTTCGATCGCTTAGGTGGACGCAAGCCACCGGGGAATAAGCGCGTCATATAGTATGATGAAATATAATTATGATATTTGTAAAGGATTGTACAGAGAATATTATTTGTCTTTGTTATTATAATTACATAATCATTTTCATTGTTATCTTTATTGTGGTCAAATTTGCTATAGATGGAGATTTTTATTTCGTGGTAATATTCGTGGTATACATAATATTGGCCCAAAGCACTGTAGAATTATTTAATTCTAAAGAATAATGTTAACCTTTAGATTCTATTTTATTTATCATTTTAGATTGGAGGAGTAAGATTCCTGTTTGACAATATCATAGAATCAGTGGAAAGATTCTCAACGTCTACAGGTTTCGGATGTATATTGGCTCATTCAATGGGCCTCGGGAAAACATTACAAATTGTATGCTTCTGTGATATATTTTTGCGACACACAAACTCCAAAACTGTGTTATGTATTATGCCGATTAATACTCTACAGAATTGGGTATGTATTATAAATATCAGTAGTATTTTGTGTTGTGAAATAAAAAAACATTTATGACACATATGTATATGTAACAACTTTATTAATAAAACTGCAACAACTAAGTCTACTACTACTAAATAAATCTGTAACAACGGTTTTTACACAGCAGGAACTATGTTTATTTTAATATTTTTTATTAAAAGGGATTATGGAGTCACTGTGCCATTCTCAACATTATCATTTGTATGTGGTGTTAAATAATTTGTATAATAATTTCCAGGTTGCAGAATTTAACATGTGGCTTCCAGTAGACCCCACAAACAGTCCGCTGGCAGTCCACGGGGAGGTGCGACCGCGGAATTTCCCCATTTATGTACTAAATGACAGTCACAAAACTTTACAAATGCGTGCCAAAGTAGTTAAGGTATGATTTTATTGAATTTGTATGTGCTAAGTTTTAAGTTCATGTATCACTTTTAATTCAATTTGATATATAAAAACGTGAATTAAGCAAAAAGATTTAAAGAATATGAAGTGTTTGATTTTATTCAAATTCAAAAAATTATATATGATTTAGCCATAAAATAAAATATGTTTCTAATGATATCACAATATTTCAGAGAATTTGAATTTTTGGCGACATTTTCGCTAACAATATTTGATGTTGTAAATTTTGTGCGATAATTGTGTTGCCTGAAAGCAGATGTTTTCTTCTTTTTTATTTTTAAATCTCAATTTTTTTCTTTGAAGGATTGGAGTTCGACGGGAGGAGTGTTAATGATAGGCTATGAGCTGTATAGGTTACTAAGTATGAAAAAAGATAAGAAGCCTCGTAAGAAAAAAGAAAAGAAAACTGATGCAAAATTAGAAGCTGAAAAAGAAGATAAGAAGATTGATACCGGAAATGATGATACTCAGGTATGAAATTAATAAATAAGTGAGTGGATAATTAGTATTTTTTTAAATATAACCTAAATTTACATTATTTTTTTAGGATTCAAAGAAAACAGATGACATGAAAACTGAAAGAGAGGATGGTGACAGCTTAATTAATCCAGATCTAATAAAAGATGAGAAAAAGGATGATGCAACAGACGAAGATAAAAAATTATTAGATGGTAAGAACTTTATATTAAAAAAAAATAATCTATTGCAATTCTTTTGATAACCGATAGAGGAGTACTGTGATGTGTGTATGAATATATATAAGTATGTTAAGATATATTTTTTGATGTAACATTTATATTTCAGAAATGTATGAGGCATTGGTTCGGCCGGGCCCCGATCTAGTTATTTGCGACGAAGGACATCGTATTAAAAACTCCCATTCAAACATATCTTACGCTTTAAAACAAATGCGGACGAAACGAAGAATAGTTCTTACAGGTGACACATTTTATCATACACATTAAATACTCATAATTCTTGATGTAATAAAGTTATCGTATTAGTACTTGGTGGAATAAGTAGCTCCGTAAAAAGTTACCAAAAAGTCTATAAGAGCGACCAAATTCTTGTTTTCAGAAAACAGAACTATACTTGATACCTACATGATAACAAAATTATTTTTAAAAAGTGTTTGTGAAATTTTTCCATAACACTTAATTTAATTCCTTAAGTAAGCAAGCGCTTAACATAAAATTATATTGATTATTTACAGGTTATCCACTACAGAATAACTTATTAGAATACTGGTGTATGGTCGACTTTGTGCGGCCGAACTATCTCGGTAGCAAGACTGAGTTCTGTAACATGTTCGAGAGACCCATACAGAACGGACAGTGTATTGACTCTACGCCACAAGACATTAGGTTGATGAGATATCGCGCTCATGTGTTACATTCCTTGCTTGTTGGTTTTGTGCAGAGGTAAAGGCTTAATTTTTATATTTCAATTCAAATGATATTATTGTATCCAAGAGTTATTTTATGGTGCTTTGGCATTGCCAAATAATTGTGTAATTCAAATAGTACTTTTTTGAGTATCATTTTTGAGAGATTCAAAGAAGTTTGTTGATTTGTGTTTTTTTTGTTCAATTTCTATTGAATTTATACTGGGTATTTTATTAAGGTACGTAATTTATACCATAATTTATATCAATGTCTGCAATAAAGAATCATTGGATTTAATTATTTTTTTATCACAGCAAAGCTGACTGGCCATACAAATTATACATACATATTGTTATCTTTCAGGCGATCTCACGCAGTTTTACAATCCACATTACCCCAGAAGGAAGAATATGTGTTGTTAGTTCGTATGACTCCGCTACAGCGTAAACTGTACGATAGATTTATGAATGAAGTAGTGCGATCCACTTCTGTTCCCAATCCATTGAAGGCATTTGCTATTTGTTGTAAGGTAAGTTGGACACAATATTATGTTATATACGATTAAATATTTAAATTAAATTATAGAGAACATTTTACGAATTTTTGCTTAAGTATAGACATGAGACTTCCCAGCCTTGGGGCCCGTATAACTGATACGATTCATACGGCCGTAGTTACGCCTCTGGACTATGGTAACATTTATAGATGCTTTAATTTTTTAGATTTGGAACCATCCAGATGTGTTGTACAATTATTTGAGAAAAAGGAGCGAAGTAAACGCCGCCATTGAGGAAGATTTAGATTTAGAAGAAATAGGCGGCGTCACTAAAGCAGGTCGAGCGAAAAATAAAACACCAGGCCGAAAACCTGCGAAGCCGAGGGTAAGTACTTGCTCGATTAGTATCTAATATAAAGTTAGTATTAAAGCAGGTAATAAAACTAAATCATTAACAGGGTGCAGCGAAAAAACCTGCGGCTACAATACAACCGAACATAGCGGGTCCCAAATGTGACCCGCGAAATATGACCGGTCCGCCGTACACACCGAACGGTCCATATGGACCCCAAGGTCAGCCCGGTGTATACAGACCTGATCAACCCGACCGACCTTATCCCCCCTATCCACCATATCAAGGACCCGGATATTATCCACCTAGCCAAGGCTTTGACCAACAATATAACAACTCATATTATCCTCAGCAACAGCAACAACAACCATATGGAAATAACTTTCCTAACCAATACCCTCCTGGCAACCCCGATGATAGCCAAGGATACAACCAAAATTACTGGGGAGGTGGCAACTATTACAATAATACAGGATTTTATGGAAACTCGGAACAGTTCGGAAATAATCCACCTCCCGGTAACCAACCTCCTCAAGACTTTAGAGGCAATGCACAAAGATATCCAGATAATCAAACACCAGAATTTAGAGGAAATTCGCAACCGTTTCCAAATAGTCAGCCAACTTCAGATGGAGGGAGGAACCCTCAACCATACTCGAGTAATCAACCTCCGTCAGATTTGCAAACTAATTCCCAATATTCAAGTAACCAACCGTCGCCTGACATCAGAGGAAACCAACCTTACGCAAATAATCAGGTGCCTCATGAGTTCAGGGGTAATCCAGCACAGTTTCCAAATAATCAAGCGGCTTCAAGCAATCCCCACACAATCCCCAAACAGCCCTTCCCAAATAATGAGACTGTTTTAGATCTGAAACCTAATCTGCCTCAATATGGAAGTAATCAGCTTCCTGACCACAGAGGAAATCAGCCACTCTATACAAACAATCAACAAGTCGCATCAGACTTGAGAAGCAACTTGACACCATATCCGAGTAATCAAGCCCAAGATTTCAGTAGAAGTGCACCGCAATTTGCCAATAATTCATCGACGCCGGATTCGCGAGTTAATTCACAAATGTTATCAAATAACCAATCTGGACCTAGTGCAGAAATTAATTCTCAACAATATCCAAACAATCAAGGCCCTGATTTTAGAAGAACTCAGCAGTATCCGAGTGGACCACCTTCTGATTTTAGCAGCACTTCTCAACAGTATCCAAATAGCCAACCATCTGCAGATTTCCGACCAAATTCGCAAACATACGCAAATAATCAACCACAAACAGACTTTGGGAGTACTTCGCAATCATATCCCAATAATCAACCTGCTTCAGATATGATTAGGGGTGGAAATTCGTCTGATCCCTATAATTCGCAACAGTACCCAACAAATTACAGTTCTTCTCAAAATGATCAATCTTACGCAGGAAGTGCGTTACAACCTTACAATTCAACTAGTCAAAGCAATTTTGGTAGCAATCAGAGACCTTACGATCAGAGATCGTTTCACAACACGCAAGGCTATGGAGAATATAATCAAAACCCTTCAACCGCTCCACCGTACTCTTCTAGTCAACCATCACAAAGTTACTCTAATCAGAACTATCCTAACTACGCAGGAAATAGTTCATTTCCGAATGATACTCCATCGTCTTATAACCAATTCGGAAACCAGCCACAAAATTATTCGGACTATGGAAACCGGTCGCAAAATAACACCATAACAGAACAATCTGTGAAAACTGAACCAAATTTGGACACCAATTACCAGTCAACTGAGAAAAAATGCGAACCCGGTGTTTCCCACAATTCTCGTGATGTACCCTATGGCAATTCAGCCTATAATTATTCACAATCTAACAGTTCCATGTATCCTGAACACTCAATGGCTGCTACATGTCAATATCCTAATTACGGACCGCCTATTGAAACAAAACCTCCTCTCGGTAGTGGAAGTCCAGTGACTCCTTGGCCTATAACCGAATCTTTAAAGACTGAAGTAGATAAAATTAAAGCTGAAGAAAAAATCGAGATGAAGTCTGAATCTGATGGCGAAGTTAAAATAGAAGATTTAGATACTAAGAAAATTGTTAAGGATGGTACAAATAAAGCTGGGACAATGGAAAATTCGTTAAAATCAGCGTTGTCTTCAGCTGTCCAACCATTTAACGTGAATAAAAAACTTGCTGGGCTTCCAAAGAGTGAGGAATCTGATACTGAAAAAGAAATACCCAAAAAGACTAAAAGAGGTCGTCCTAAAGGAAGCAAAAATGGAGATGGGAAGGCTCGGCAAAAACCTAATCCGAAGCCCAAAGGAAGGAAAGACCGCAAAACTTCAAAAGAGAAAACTAATGAAGACGAAAATGAATCAGAGGAGAGTGAGAAGGAAGAGAAATTGAATAAAGAAGAAGAGTTAGCATTAGTGAAGAAAGCTGAAGAAATGACATACGATTGGGCAGCAGAATTGCTCAAAGATTATATTCCAGGAATAATTGAAAATTCAGCTAAAATGGAGCTATTCTTTTATATTTTAAACGAAAGCATCAAACTCGGTGACAGGATATTGCTTTTCAGCCAAAGTTTATTCACGTTAAACCTTATCGAAGACTTCCTAGTAAAGAATTATATACCTGGAACGCCTTGTCTTTGGGAACGAAACACGTCATATTTTCGTAAGTATATAAATAACGTCTACATTTAATTTAAGGTTTTGTCGTTAATATTATTTACATTTTTACAATGATCGTAGGTCTGGATGGTTCCACGCACGCGCTTGAAAGAGAGAAGTTGATAAATGAATTCAATGCGAATCCGAATGTGTATTTATTTCTGGTGTCGACTCGTGCTGGCTCTCTCGGTATCAATCTCGTGGGGGCTAATCGCGTCATAGTGTTTGATGCTAGCTGGAATCCCTGTCACGACACACAGGCTGTGTGCAGAGTTTATAGGTATTGTAAAATAATAATACTTTTGATTTTAATTTTTAATTTTTATTTTGGTAGGGTTGGCAGCTCACTTAGATAGTTAAATAGGGAATTTTGCTAAAAATAAAAATTCCAAAAAAACGCAATTGCTTAGTTGCCAAGCTAATAATTATGTTTTATGTTTGTTATTTGATACATTATACAATGTATAATTGGATATATACTTAGTTTTAAAGAATTTGCCACATGATGTTTATCTATAACTAGCAGTTTTCTTCGCTTCTGTAAACAATGTAGTTATTATTTTTATTAACACTGGAATTTTTTTAATACAAACAAATATCCACAACATCCATAGCTTTACTTCCCGAGATTATTAAGTAAAAATAAATAACATTCAATTTAATAATTGTATTTGTTCGTTCCAAGGTACGGTCAGAAGAAACCTTGCTTCGTATATCGTTTCGTAATGGACTGGTGTCTCGAGAAGAAGATCTACGACCGTCAGATCAACAAGCAAGGCATGGCCGACCGCGTCGTGGACGAGTGTAACCCCGACGCTGTGCTCTCTATGAAGGAAATCACTAATCTCTGCTTTGATAACGACGAAAAGGTAAATAACCTAGATATTTATTAACCTACTCGCGACCTTGAAGGTACTTTACCTACATAAATATTGGGTTAGCAACTGAATAATTCATTTTTTTGTGTAAAATCTGTAATAAGTGATTCCTAACCCCATAATAATGGGTGTCATTTTGCTTATTTTACTATGTTAAATTCAAAATTATCATTGCTTTGTTGATAAAACCATAATTATTATTTAAATTCGGGCATTGTTGTCTCAGATATTTTTTGCCTTCCAATCATGGGTATTTGTAATATCCTAATAATTCTTTCTGTTTAAAAAAATATATATTTACAAAAAGGAGTATAAGTAAAAAAAAATATTTTGATATTATCCATTATTCTGTTTTCTAAATCAGAACTTTGTTGACAGGAATCAGAACCAAAAGATTTATCAGAACATAAAGATAAGTACATAGATGTGTTGATGCAAGGTGTGATAACGTTGCACGGGAAATTGTTGAGTAAGGAACCCTTCCAACATGAATCTCTACTAGTGGATAGGAAAGAAAAGAAGCTGTCTAGTGCTGAAAAGAGACTGGCACAAAGAGGGTAAGTAACTTTATTCGCATTATGTTGTAATATACCGTTTTAGCATAAGCCAATAACAAGGACAACAAAAATTATTTACATTTGAAAGAAAGACCAAATCACTAAACCTTTGTTTGAAAGTGTTGGCCTCGTATGTGGGGATTATGACGTCGTTGGATCTTTGTGCATTACAAACGCTTCGCCACGGTTTCGAATCACTGTCTATTAGACAAGTTATTGAATATTCTCCATTTGTATATCCAGTTACAAGTTTCAAATTTAAATCATTTATTTCGTCTTAGAACTAAAAGCTCAGTTAACGAAAGTCATAAATTTGAAATAATCTAAATAACACAAAATGAATTTTAAAAATAAGCATAATAAACAAACATGTTACAATAAAACAATAAAAGTCTCGATAGACAAAACCTGTCATATCATCGGCTTTATAAAAGTCAATACACTTAAGCCTATATAGGTAAGCTAGTGTCGGCCGGGAGGAAAAAAAGCCGGCGGAAAAAAACTCCCGGTACTCTTTTTAAATTGTTGGAAAATAAGGCGGCACAAGGCTAAGGACTCACGAAGCGGTTTTCACCCGCGCCCGCCGCGGTTGCGGTCCCGCAACCTTTTTAGAATACAGATATTTATGTAAAAAATTAAAGCACATTTCACGACGCGTTTTACGCCCGCGACGTATGCGATTGTTTGCAGGTCCCGCTGCACCGGCGGGCGCGTTTCTGGTGTGTGTCCATGGCAGTCTGAAACTC
>LGAG01000332.1:64875-84517 GCA_001278395.1 Lerema accius | reverse complement strand
CCCAGTGGTAAAACAGTGCGACAGTGTTACAGTGAAATGTTAGATGTTCTTTGCAGCAGAAAGTGAGTGTGCCAGTGTCGTCGTTTAGAACGATCGCGGTCTTTGTGTACGTTCTCGAATAGTGTATTCGGCCACAATCGTTCGTAGTATGATTCGTTTCGTTTTTGAGTGAGTGAATGTACGAATATAGTCGTTTTTTTCTATTTATGTACAGTGAAGGTTGATGAATTTTTCAACACACTGATGATGCGCTGCAAAGCGTGTTCTGTTGTAATCATATCCTGTAGCGATTGGTATAAGTTTATTTTTGACAGACTGAATTTTTTAAACTATGAAACAAGCTCGTACGCCTGGGTTACGTAAATACATTGTACATTTTTGTTTGCGTAGCGAATGTATAAATAATCGGGAATTCGATTGATTTGATCACCCGTTGCTTGAGTACTTATCGATAGTATACGCGCGAAGATAACCAGGACTTGTTTTATAGATGCGATTATTTATAAGTATACAGTATTTTATAAACAAGTTAAGTGTAGAAAGCGATTTGAGAAATTTCACTCCACTTGATAGATGGTGATCGTTGCAGTTTCCATGTGAGTGAGTATGGTTCGGTCAATGGATGTGATACATTGCTAATCTATGTAATTTAAGTAGAAGGTAAGAAGTATTTATCGTTTAATTAGTCTAGATAGGAACCTTAATAATTAGATCTTAGAGATTTTGGTTCTCTCTTAATCATTGAAAACCCGTGATATGTGTTAAGTTTTTACATAAACACTATGTATGAAAATATGATACGCATATAGGAAAACTACCTACTTATTTATCTTAGATGTGTTTTAATAAATTGCGGTCTGAGTGCGTCACAACTTGATATATTAAAATTTATTTGGTACATAGTATTATTAAGTATGGACTTCACCTTTAAATAATCAAAATTAAATTCAAATATCTGAGTGATAATTTTTATTTAAAACTGTTGATCGAATACCTATTGACTATAATATTTTAGTTCATATAAAATTTCATTGATTAAAAATTTTGTATTTTACATGTACATAGAAAATTTTAAGCATTTATTTTGTATACGTTTTTCAAGTTCTATTTTCCTATTTATTGAAATCTTGAAATCTCACTAAACATTGATTATTCAGTTCATCATAATTTTTGTATATTTTTAGGTTCCTGTTTATTTTTAAGCTTTTTAATTCATGTTCATACAAACTGCGTAACTATTACCTTCAGTAAAATAATATAAATTTCTATCTTCCATTACAAATTTCCAGTTCTTACATTATAAAGACATTGGTACTGTTTGCAAACAGCTGGAAGTATTTTATTACTTTCATATTCTGACACTGTTTTGATGTTTTATATTTTAGTTTTCTGCATTATAAACATAAATGTACAACTTTTTTAATTTGTCAATAAGCTACCTTAAATTCTCTTGCATAATGTATGAAATTTAATGCATGTAAATGAAATGGCATAGAATTATTTAAACATTTGTTTTCGTCATAATGTAATAAATAAACCCTGAAGAGGTACTTATTAACTGTGTTCCTACTGAAAAAATTTTTTTGGCGATAATTCAAAAACGTAGCAGGAAAAATTTGAATATGTACATTTGTAGCGCACCAGATGCCATTGTATAGATGAGATTTTTGTATTATTTTTAATGAGTAATGTGTTACGGTGAACTATTGTATGTTGTTCTGTGTACAAATAGTGTTCGACATTATTGCTCGAAGTGATACATACCTAATGATTATTGCATTTTAAATTGGTCAAATAGTTACTGTACCGGCGATATGTAATAAAGAAATTTTAAAATTTAACCTTCTGTTTAATTTAAAGGTCTCGAAAAATTTGTTGCGGAACCATTTTTTATTTTAGCTAAATATTTTTATTTATTGCATAAACATACCGAGGATTTTTAAATTTATCACTCATAAAATTAATCTAGGTCTTTGGATGTTTTAAAATTATAAGTATGCACGTATTCTTTTATTCTGCTACCATTTCAGAATGAAGCTTTAGTCCCTATTATCCCTAGAGTCCACGATTATCCTAGAATTCGGATAAGATTTTTATTTTTTTTGTTTTAAACAAACAATTGTGGTATTAAAAGTATTAATACATAGTCCTAGGATCATTAAATAGTTATGTATTTTAATTATGTTGCAGTTGTTTGCAGATGTTACGGATAAAACAATACCTAACATCATTTTAAAACGTAATTACCCGTACGAGTACTATGGTATAATTTAAATCTGATTGCTATTCTACACATTCTGTTTTTATAAGAATCGTAATTGTGGTGTAGGGTGTACGCAAAACACAGTATTATTCTGTTTTAATATACACAAGATTTTTTATATTAGGTTACCTACTGACTTATTAACATAGCCTTCAAATTACTTCTCATTATTACTGCTATCTGCTATTATTAACAAAGTTATTATGTATTATTATTATTTATTACACATAGAAAATTAATATAGAAGTAGGTATATTACTTTATCTAGTTTTTGTTGTGAACATTAATACCTTTGTGTGTACGTATTACGTGTTTGATTTGCGTAGTATAGGAATTTTCGAACTATTTTGTTCTATACTCGTATGCCCGTTAGCAAGATGACAATGAAAAATACCAACTTAGATATCTACCTACTACTAGTATTGTAGATAATTACGTCTATACATTTTTATTCTTCAATGCCTGTTAATAAGAACGTTAAAACGTCTCAATACAAAATATCTAGACCATATCGACAATACTATTGTAGGTTATCCGGATCTGTTTGTAATTTGGAGGTAACTGAGAAATGTTTCGTCATTATTGTGAAAAGAAGTTTTGATAGATTTATTAGGATGTCAATATCGTATAACTAAGTATTTTAAAATGTCGTTGACCCGACAATATTTTAAAGTGCATGTAGGTACCAAGTAACTAGCAATCCGAACTGGCGCAGCATGGTGGAGTATACTCTAGGGGAGTTGAGTTGAGCCCTGTGTCCTATAGTGGGCAGTAGGACAATGATAGTTAGGCAGGTAATAATCGGGTACCTCATTTAGTCTTATATAGCTATTTTGATATTATGGAGCTACCGAACGTGATGTTTGATTCTTGGCTGAGAACTTTTACGTAATAGATGACTGCTCTAGAATAGTGTCATATCCATGTAGATGCAAAACAGGAGGTTCTATAATGTAGTTATCGTGGGTGCAAATCAACTAACTTATGTTACATTATCTAGTACCTATTTTATACTAGTGATCTGATCTGTGGACCATCTTCCCTTAGGGATAGCAACGCGTTTGTGGCTAACTTCGGGCGGGACAAACACTAAGTATTACTAAATCGACCATCAACATACACTGTACAGTACCTTCGTACACTAACAATCCTAACTTCCACATTTCCATACTAACGAATAACTACTCTCATTTAACTAGTTAGATGTTAACTTAGTAGGTTTGACCTACTAATCTACTAACCTACTAATAATCTGCTACAGACCGATTCGAGGTTTGTCACGCATGTAGAGGCAGCTTGCAGGGGACGTTGACAGTCGACACTGCAAGCTTGTTCCTCCACCCTTGCTCCTTGGGTTGTGGGTATTAAAGCAGCCCCTCGTAGTTTAATATAGATTACCTGCCTATAATACAATTTGTAAGTAGTTGATGATGGCTCTACCTTCCTAAGGTTGAAGGTAGTAGTAGTTGAAAAACATGTAAATGTAAAGTGATCCTTGAAGAATTCGAGTTCAATTTTAGACGTTTCATTTAAGGTAAATTTTACCTGGGAGACATTTCACTTATTATTGTTAGTACCTACTTATAATGACAGATTAAATGGCATTATTTATACATACTCACCTAATTATTCTTATCTCCACTAGTAATTCACGTTACCATTAGGTAGGTTATTTAAGACTTATGTAAGGCAATACGACGTAAGATCTGGTATCCACGTACTTAACACTCCAGGTAAGGGCATGGAATCGCCATATTGAGGTAATTCAGGAGTGGGTACCTAATTACTTTCTATTTTCACAATGTTATCTAATTATTAAATGGTTTCTCATATTGTAAATGTTCACAAGTAATAATAGGTACCTCTACAAACCTTCTTTTAGCATTGTCAATTTTTTTTATTTATATTTACCTATGGAAGATTAAGGAATCGATTACCACTAAATCAGTCGGCATTAGTTATTGCAAGGTTATTTTTATCCTGGGGAAATCTGAAACGTCCCTTTCGTCTCTACAATACTTGGAGCATCTACTCAGCGCATGTTATAGAACACTTGTGCCAATCATGGTTTCTAGTGCTTGCGGAATTAGTTATAGGTAGTTTGCTAATTTGCTCGTCTTGGCACTTGTAATATTCCCATACATAACCCAAAATGATTAGGTATCTCCTAGTTGTATGAAACGTGATTTTATAGATGTCGAAGAGGTACCTAACTACAATAAATATTTCGATAGAGCAGTTATAACAAATGACGTAAACAACAACTAAATAAAATTAACGTATTAACAATACAGCACCTTATGTAAAACGATGCGCACAATAAACATTGGGATAGCAGCTACAGACAATTTTATGCATGAATCGGTTCCTCAGATTACGTACTAACAGACGGCACCTCAACACTTATCTAACTTGAGTAAAAGAAATAAAACTTAGCCGTATTTTCTATGGACAGTAGAGTCGTAAATAGGATCTATATAAAGCTGGTTTGACCACAGTTCGCTTCCATTATTAAGATAGAAACGCAGATAGACAGTGCGGGCACAAATTAGTGCAATAAAACATCGCAAATTATTTAATACAGTGAAGTAATTAATCTTATGAATATAATAAATAAGTGACGTTGAGAAGTTTATGAGAACAGTTAAAATGGGGATGCGTTTGATTATTGTAAGTACCCTAACATATTTATTTGTTATTTATTTATGTAGTATGAAAAAAAATATTGTCATTGTGTATACCTATGCGAAAAGAACAATATTAATAAATTTGATTGTGAAGTTATTCTTATTTTGGTTACAGGTAGGTACCTACTATTTTTTTTAAATAAATAACAGGCAGTTTGGTACTGCTCCCTATACGTTTGGAATTTTTTATTTATAATGTGTGATTGTCCACGTTATGTGCGGTTTGGCAAACACTTTATCTAGCATTAAAATACATAAGTAATTAAAATAAATAAGTAATAAAATATAATAAAAAATATTATCACTTTTATGAGAAAACCTTTTTCTTAATGCTTATTCATATTATAATTATTGTCACGAAATACTTTGTTATCACAAGTCTAAAAGTTTTCTTTCAATTTGTTCTGTTACCGCAGCTCATTAGTTGCACTTTCATTTCAATGTCTCTGACAACGGTTTTAGAGCACACTTCATTATAGTATAGTAGAAAATAAAGTGATCTCATAACGAATTAATTTAACTAGGTAATTTAACTTTATTTAACTTTCTTGGCCCACCGTACGTGATAGTAATTATTTTCTTAACTTACTTACATAATGTCACCATAACACCATAATATTACATACCTACCTTTTTTTTAACTAAGTAGACACGGGTTACATGACGATTTTTTTTATCGTCATCATTTATACTGTTTTGTATTATAAACCTCATTACTAAGATGTTCATACCTACACCTACAATGAGCGGCTTTAATAAAAAAGACAAAAAAGGGTTATTATTATGTTGTTTTGTTCTAACTTTGCAAAAAGTTAGTTGGCTCTATTTAGGTGACCGGAAGTAAACAATACCTAATATACAAATTGTAGTAGCAAATTGCAAAGCAAACTGCAATTCAAAAATAAGCGTAGTCCTTAAGTATACAGCATGATGTCTATTACAAATATTAGGTATTTGTGTTCTGTCATGGGAAAATTAATTTTCTTGAACCTTAGGGGGCCAACGCCGGCTGTTGGTTGCCGTTTAATTACGTATTAAGTAACGAATGCGTAACACTAACATCTTAAGACCTTTATCTTATCTCAACTAACGCACAAAAATCGATCACTAACTTTTAAAAACATCTGTACCACAAAATTCATGCTTTCATTGAGAATAACAAACTCCATGGGGAGTTAATCAACACGACTATTGTCAAATGGTGCTTCCTGTGAAGTTACCTACTTTAATATCTAGGTATTCAGTTCTGTGGACTCTGTTGTTAACGATTTTGCACGATGTCACTAGAGACATTAAAGACTTAAATTTTTCGTAAACGTTACAGTTGTAACTAGGTGGTGTTTCTTAGTTTTTTAAAAGAGGAATACCTAGTTAAATAACACAGTCTAGCGAATGTTGTTTATCTGAATATCGAACAATAGGTTATGTCTACCTATACCTATTGTAGTTATATAACGTCTTTCTCACTTTAATTAAAAATTAAGCTGCTTAGTACCTATATGTCCAAATAGTTAATAATATCATAAACTTATCCTTTGCTTTTATTTATGTAAGATTTATTGAATTGGTTAAGTCCTAAATCTCAGCAATAGTTATCTCTTCTACTGTCACTTCTTTGGGTCTGAAGATAAACAATTAATTCCAATCTCAAGTGTGTGGCGTTTACCGACTTTAATCTTAAAGCAATAGTAAACATTGGTTCAGGTAGATTAATAATAATGTAATGGGAAATTTCAATTTCGCGGTAACCACTGAAGGTCAAATTGCGTCGTGAATATTGTGATGTTTTTTTTACAACGCTCATGAAGACCGATGTAGCGGAAACACAACTCTTTGATGTCGGTCTCAATCGAAAGTCACTTAGAGAACGGTGGAGAGCGTTTGCTATACTGTGTAGCGTGACAGGATTGGTAACGTAATAAAAAGACAAGTTAGTGATAGCTAGCAGTTAGGTTTCGTAGACGATATTTCCAAGTCATTTTAATCTAATAGCGCATTCGAGGAGGCTATAATCGTTAGATAAGAAAGGTCTTTTAGGGACGTTCACCTAAAAAGCTTGCCGAATGAATGATGAAAAGAGCGGAAATCCATTTTATTTTTATATTGTTAAGGTTTAAAGCTCGAAGGCGCAACAAAATGTTATTGTAACTAGGTCTGTGGCTATTGTATCCTTCCTATTATGAAAGAATTTCGTTAGGCTTCTATTATTGCTTTTAAGTTGTTTGTCTATAGGCAGGAAGATAAAATAGAATTTATCTATTAAAAAAGAATTACCTATGCTGAAAATATTTTATTTGTATTGTATCAATCAATGTAAATGACTCTTACATAAGTTTAAGTGCGAGTGTTTCTTATATTGTGCATTCTTGCGTAACGTTCGTCAGAAATAGTTCACCAGTTCATGACGTAACAACAGCCTCATGGTATGTAGGTACCTACCTATATAATGTTATTACATCATACCTAGTATGTAATTCTATACTAGATAGTAGATAGGTTGGATTGGATTTGGGTTTTATCATTAACAACAAAAAAAAATTATTTAACAGCATAGAGAATGAGGAGTAAGTAGGTACATATCTAGTTGGACACATTTTATTGATTAAATAAAAAATGTACTAAGTAAATGTGAAATTGTTTTAATGAGAGGTAGGTACCTACCTACCTACATTTTATTAAGATTTCACTTGAAGAACATAAAATAATAAAAAAACATCTAGGTACCTACCATACTTACCTACACAATAATTATAATTAGGTTGGCTAGAAAACTAATTAGTTAGTTTTGGGCCTAAATAAATGTACTTATAAAGCTATTTTCTATGCAAGCGTAGCGTAGCATCACGGCGACAGGTTGGTAGGTAGATAAATACCTAAATTACGCGTCTTTAATAGGCACTAAAAAGTAATAATTTCAATAAATAGCCCTTTAAGTGTAAATTGTGTAATTGATAGCTGTCATCGATATCATGCTGTGGTTTGGGATCAGAGCTGTTACAGAGGTATCGTTTTCGATCGCCATTGAAAACCGCGACTTTCTAGGGCAGTCGTAGAAAGTGTCTAATGAGTCGACATCGCTAGCAACCGCAGTATTAGGTTCAATTTAAATACCGGCCTATCTTTTGTTTGTACCTACCTAATAAATGTAATATTAAATAATATTACTCCATTTATCCAGATGTACCTACCCCATTTATTTTAACGTCTCTCATAAAGGGTTAAAAGATGCAAGTAGAAACTGACATTACAGTAATTTTATTAATTAAAGAATCCTATGAATGCTCCATTATAACTTCACGCCTTTTTAAACTATTCTGAGACTGAGACATAAACCAAATAGGTAGGTATAATGGATTACTTTACCCGTATTCCTTCACTTTACTTAATTTGATTTTCTTTATTTATTTACGAAAAAATGTAAATGTTTGTTTATTTCCAGTTTGCGGATTTAGCTTACACCTCAAAGCTTAACTTTAAATGAAATCTTTTATTTCGTGGAAATATTCTGTTTGTTAATCATTTGCCGTTAAAACAAGCCGTAGTAGGTGCTTAGTAACTATTCAGTATTACACTCGTAACTCGTCAAGATTTTGATCAATGTACCTAATGGTGAAGTTACACATTTTAATAACAATTGATATTTCGTGACAAAATTACCTAACACGAAATAAGTTTTATTCATGCTATTGATAACAGTTAATACGGTTTTATTATTCCACTTTTCTATGCAGGATTTAAGTAGGTACCTAACTTACTGACTTATTTAAAATTTAACCGTGTGGTACCTACCTACTTTAATTTAAATAAACCAACTGATTATTTTTTATAATGGCCACTGACACACTTTCTTTGACTGAATATTACGTGGTCTGAAGTAACATAGAATTGAGCACAGTTTTGGGACTTTTTGTTTGTTTGGTTACCGAGCGCTCGTTGTCGTCTCTACGGTTCAGTGCCGCTGACCAATTTTCGATTGCTTTAAGGTCATTAAATTTTAAATATTTCAGCACTTATTGAACCTCTAAAACCATTGTAACTTTCACATAAGTAATTATTTTAAAAAGTTACACTTAACGTGGATAATCTAGATGTTAATAGTTATTTAAGTCGCTTGTATGATCCGTGCTGTGTTTACTTAATTTACATTGTCGTGGTTGCAGGTTGCAGCAGTGATACTTTCTGTATCAGGAATTAAGGTACCAGTAGATAATACTGACGAGATTAGAGCACTAGAAAAGACAGCCGAACCTGTACAATCACCTGAAAAACCTAACTATTACGAAACAAAAGAGGACCAAGTAGACAGTTACCTTGTACCACCGAATTCTCAGCATGCTTTAGAAGGCATATCTGATGAAATTGCAACACTTTCCACGTATTTATTACCGCCTTCGGAAGATAAACAAACAGAATATTATAAGCCTACGGAAGCCGGAGAACAAACTGATTGGTATCCAATCGCACCAGCAATTTCTCCATCAAGACAATTGTTGCCACCAAAACAGACTGAAATTAACCCTGCTTTAATTGAAGTTAGTGAAACGGAGCCAATTTATGTTCCTTTCAGAACTGGTAAATTAACAGATGCCAGTGGGAGACATACACAAGTTGATATTCCATCAAGAGATCTTCAACCTCCTTTAGAAAATGCACCAAATGATTATGAAGCTGCTGTAAACAACCAATTTGAAAATGCTAGACTAGCCAGACCAGCAGGTTTTCCTTTTTCAGCGTGGAAAGGTCCTGCCATATCAGTTCCTAATAACATTCGAATCAACGCTTTTGGACAGATCCCACAAATCTCGAAGAAATATAAGAACCCAACAAAATTATACCCAAAGAAATATGCAGGAGCATTTAAATCGACACAAACTCAACTTAATGAGCAACCGTTTAATGAAAAACAAAAAACTAAACCTCTTAAAATATACAAACTTAATGAAAATATTGACAACGAATACAGAATACCATATGAGGACAAAACAATTCTTGAATTCGAAGAAGCTCAAAAGAAACGCATTTCAAAAAGAAAACCAGAGAATGTTAAGGTAAAATTAAACATGACTAAATCATTGAGATTTTGTTACAATATATTATTATCGTTACTATATTGAACAATTTTATTTAACAGGTACAAGAATTAGAAGCCAGCGAGTCTAATGAAGATATATCGTCGGAAGAGCAAGCCACATCACCGGAACAAGATGCATCTGCATCTAACTACAGAGAACCGTTACGTACGTAATCATTTAAATAAAATGTTGATTTTTTAATAACAAGACATGGGCAGAATACATTTGCCTATTCAAAATAAATGTAAGCGGACAAAATCATAGGTAGGTACAAAAGTGTTACATTAGGTACATTGCATTAGGTACTCTTTGCAATATTATGAAGGTCTATAATATAAAATGAGATGAATGAACAAGGAAGTTTAGTTTATGATGTAATGAAAACATGCATGATTTTTTATATTAAATTGCAAAGATGCAAATACAAATGAGGCATCTACCTACCTATGTTCTTGTATTAAAATGATTGTAAGTAATATTTTTTTTGGTAAACAGGAAGACCTTATCCCGCAGCCTTACGACAAGCCCCAAGACCAGCAGCAACAAACCAAGCTCAGAGTCACGCTCCGCCGGCGGACGGGGAACGAACAGAGTTCCGGATGCACGGCATGAAGGGACCACACAGCTACCAGTTTGGATTTGACACGGGAAAAGGGTAATTAAAAAATAAAATCGTATAATTCGTAAAAAAATCGTAAAAAATTATTCGGTATGGCGTCATTGTTACAACTATATTTTTAGGACTACCCTTCAATAGGTTCGATTCATATAAATTCCTATTTTCTCTGAGTGCTTATTTCTTATCTGAGTTATTCATCGTTAAGGTCATGGCACACTGTACCGGCACCGCAACAGTACAGCAATATATTTTACGACACACGTTCTAATGCTCAAAATGCCGTGCTGTTGCAGTGCCGTGATAGTGGGCTATGACCTTTATGCCTTGATACCTATTATCCTCGTATGGTACCTATTATCTTAGTAGGTATCCTTTACAGTTATTTTAAGTAGGTACTACTTATTTTTTTACTTTATCTTTCACTTTGTAAAACAGTAGGTTGTCATCAGTTTAATTAAAATTACGTTATTGCAGGAAAAATCGTCAATTCCGTTACGAAGAGCGTGATAATGATGGTCATGTAAAAGGCCACTATGGATACATGGATAAGAATGGGAAGCTTCGTGTAGTTAACTACGACGCGGACCCCGAGCATGGTTTCCGAGCTGAACCACCCGTTGAAGCTGAATAAAAGTAATAAAATAAAATTATTAGTACAAAAATATTTTAGTGATTTCCCTTATAGGGGTTGCCAGGATAATGTAAACAAAAAATATTTTATCTAATACAATAAATATAATCAAAATGACCATATTGATATCTACCTGTTGTTAGGTTTAAAAATCGAATTTCGAATTCGAGGTTAGTTATCAATTTATCCTCACGATCTGTCGATCTGACAAACTTATGTTACCTGGCAACACCCTCAAATAACGGTCTTTTGTAAATAATTCTAGCTTAATCTCATTGATTTTTTAACGTAGTTGTTATTGCCATAATTATTTTGTTGTTGTTTAATATACAAACAACATAATGCAATAGCTATTTTGACTTTTTCGTGACATTCTCAAACCACATACCAGGGTACATTGCATTATGATGTTTGTATGAATAAGTTAGAGATATTGTAATTTAATATATTTTATATAAAATTTGTTCTTTCTTGCTTTTTATTTTTTACTATGACCCAAATGTTTGCTAACGTTCTAACTTCTTACATAAAGTAGCTAGACGGTTATATAATTAAACATAAATACTGGCAAAAAATTTCAGGATATGGTAAAAAGGTTTAAGTTGTAGGTCACATGGCAACACAAAATATCCGAAGAGAAATAAAAATTCATTTTAATATAAGGATATATATAATTTGGTAAAAAATGTGATTTATGTACACAAAATATTAAATTTTTTTGTATTAATATAATATTATCTATATCTTATATTAATTAGGTACTGATGATACAAAACGTTTAAGTAGCTTAGCTACAAGTTATTTCGTTGATAGCACCGATAATTATATAAATGCATAAAAAAGTAAAAAAGGTTGCTTAGGTCATCTGTACTCTTAATTTGTACTTAATATACAGGAAGACGTTACATAATTCAGTTTTTGTCATCACTTAGGCATTCTATTGGCAGTACTTTATGTAATCACTAACTTAACAATATGATAGAGGTAGATATTTGTTCAGCACACTAAATTGAAATATACCTACTTTTAAAATTAAAAACTTAAAAAGCAAAGATCTACATCCACTGTAAATATAAAATATACGACTTTTTTAGAAATGCAACAACTGAGTACATTATATGAACCTCCAAAACTCTTTGTGTTCTCTTCGCTTTGCGACAAAATTATTTATTTGAATAATTATGTAAACAATAACTGCTTATTGCACTACAATTGGCTGATTTTGGGGCCAAACTAATCAGAGTCAATACCAACTTAAGACACATTGTTTATCTTACTGCTAGACAAAAATAGGCTACTTTTAATTAAAAAACAACAGAGACAAAGAGAATTTTAGGGTTTAAAATTTTCATACATTTTTATATTTTTGCATTTTCTTTCTGAAGTTGTTTTAGTTGAGTTTCTAAAACTCCTAAGAGGCTGGAAGCTCCGATACGGAACAGTTTGGGTGTCAGCCACTCTGGACCCAGCTCGCTATACACTAACACCAGCCAATTGACTGCATCTCTAGCTGTTTTGATACCACCTGCTGGTTTTAGTCCCACCTGTTTTAAAAGACAAAGTACAATTAATAAAGTATTACAAATTAACAGGGTGTTGCATTAAGAATAATCAAAGAAATGTATTCATACACATTTTGTTTTGACAGTTTAATTTATTACACTTAATTTTAATTGTATTCTTCATTATAGGGTCATTATATTAATCGTTTTTTATTTAAAAAATAAATGAGTAATTAGCTTACTTTTGCTCAGGCACTGAGTACCTACCAATAATACAATTACCTACTTCAAATCTGTTTACCTGATAGGTAGCTCAAAGGTCTTATAAAACAAATATTGATAGTTGATTCCTACCTTAATGCCAGTGATGTTGTAGAAGTGGCGTATAGCTCGACACATAATTAGACCAATGGGTAGAGTTGCATTTACCGCTTCTTTACCTGTCGATGTTTTTATAAAGTCTGCACCGGCCATCATGGCCACCATCGACGCTTTGTAAACCTAAGAAAAAATAATTTTGAATAGAAGACGAAAATCCCGGATGCTAAGAATTGGGGGGTAAAATAGAAGTAATTACAGCCTATGACAATCATACAATGTAGACAAACACAATGGCATCTTATGAGGTTGTATTCAATTCAACATTTATTATGCATTGACGAACATTGACTCATTCAGGCTATAGCAAAATACATATTGTTATGCTCGAACATTATTACCCGACCAGCAGGTAGGCAGTAGGTTATTGGAAACACTACAATTATCTAGCATTACTTAAAAACTAACAATATTTACATTTTCATATGATCCCAGTTCACCAACACCAAGTATTGCTTTCATATGAACAGTTCCACATTCCTGTTTCATTTGGCGAATTTCATAATGCAAGTCATGCCATTTACCCACAAGCACTAAGCTACGGTCTATTACAATGTCTATCTCTGTGGCTCCTTGTTTGATGGCATATTTTATCTCTTGCAATCTTGAGTTCAAAGGGTAAAGACCAGATGGAAATCCAGTAGCCACTGAAAGAAAATTCTTAATTTTGATTTTATTTTGCAAACACTGATGACAGAGGTCTTTGTTTTATTTATTGTAAATAATTTTGCTACCAGGTGGTTTAAGAATGACTAAAATTTGTATATGTAATATTATACACTCCATGGATGACCAAGCTAGGTGTTATTATTTGTGAGCATGAAAGCCCCATTACAACATTACAATGATGGGAGAACACCTTTAAAGGAATTATCAGTTATATAAAAAAAAATCCAAATAATTGTAGTTGATCCTATGCAATGTAAAAAAATTGTTTTAACATCAAAGTTATTTATTAGATAGGAAGTTCTATAGTGTAGTAGGGTACCTGAAGCAATTTGGATTTCTTTTAAAAGTCCCATTTTTTTTATTGCATCATATGCGTCGGAAACTCTACTAGGATACACACAAACGGCTGCAGTTGTAATTTTGCTCTTGCCTTGGTATAGTTCTGCTGGCAGAGGATTTGCTGCCTGAAAATGTTATAATTGTATAAAAGACATAAACTAAAGCTGGCCATAGATGGATACTGCAAGCAGTTACTCCCAGTAGATTGAAGTAGATGTTGACATGTATTATTGCATGAACATACTGCTTGGCACTTCTTGCGTAAGGCCTTTGCACTACATGAAACTACTTGAAGCTACCTTCGCAAACTGCAAATAACAGTTTACCTATGGCCTGCTTAAAACGGCTATATGTTTTAGTACAATTTAATTTCAAATGAAGTATTTTGAAAATACAAACCTTAATACATAGTCGGACCACATTTGACCGAGTGTCATCTCCAGACAAAGTAGTCAGATCTATCAGTGAAACAGCCTTCAACAACCATTGCTCATAGTTTTTAGGACTAGAAACAACGTACTTGGTCAGTATATTGTCTACTTGTTTTTCAATACTTTTTTTGTCTATGTGTATATTTTGCAAAGATTTCATTTCCAATTTATCTGAAAAAGAAAACACAATCTAATTTAAAAGGCAATTTGAGAACAATATGCAGGCAACGTTAACTAACATGGTTACATTTAACCATACAAACATTATTAATACATATTAATTTGCATGTTTATTAACAACAGCCCTGTTAGGCTATTAGCAATATATTGGGTTAATAATACTGTTTTATGAATGAAGTTTAGAGTAAAGACTTTAGTTTACCTATTGGAAACTCTTGTTGTGGTTTTTCGATCTTGATCATGATTGAAGTATGAACACGTGAAACTAATTTTATACTAGATAATTATTATTCTTTTTAGATGTATTCGTTTGCTGAATTAACTGATCCAGCATTAAAATATAGAAATAAGATATAGTAAAAAGATATAAGATTGATTAAAAGCACAAACAATTGATTTACATTAACGTTATGCTAAATAACAAAATAATAGATGAGATGATTTACAAATTTTTACATTGTTTGCATTTTGTTTTATCAACTTTATCAACAATCACTATGAATTGAATGATTGAATGTCAAATGTCAATTACGTTACGCACGTCATATTATAATGTCGTCGTTCGTATCGTATCATGTTACAAGCAGTGTTGCCAACTTGGAACTAACGCGTTAACATCCTAGTCTGTGGAACTAACTAAGATTTGTCGAATTCTATCCGATTATTTTGACGGTTACCGGATTTTTTTAAGAAATAGCTTTTTCAGATTCATTTAGGTCGTTTTCGGATATTGACGCTATTAGTCCTTGTAATGTTTATTTTTGTTTAATATCATAGGATAATTCTTCTTTAATTTGCACAAATGTTTAAACTTCATGGTCCCTAGGAGACTTCCTATATGGATTATTAAAGATTTATAATAACAAAAATGTCTAGGAAGTTTAGAGTAATTTGCATGGGGTTGAGTCTTGAGAACTGGGGGGAACGATGTCTAAAAATGTTGGAAAATACTTTAAAAATTAATAAAAAGGAGGAAAGCTAAATAAATTACTGATTCTGTTACTCATTAGTAATACGTTATACAAGAATACTACCGTCGGTCGTCGTCGAAGAGTTTGATGTAACGAAAAGTGGCCGTAATTGCTCAAGTGAAACAGTGGCGAACATTACTTATCTATATTAAAATTTAAATAAAAGTTCGTTAAATTAAATAAGTTAAATTAATTAAATTAAAAATTAAATCAAATAAGTACTTACTTACATATTAAGTACAGAAAATTATTATTATTAGATTAGTAGGTAAGTAAATACATACTTCTAAGACAGGTGTCGTTAGTGAAGTCCACGTTTGTTTCCGGAACTTCTAACTAGAAACAAAAAGTTAGAAAACAATAGTTGCGCAGAAAGTTCCGACGGGGCCGGGATATGTGAAGTAAAGTAATAAATTAATGGCCACATTAGAAAAGGTTGTGTCGGAAACACGGCGTAATCGCGACCATAAAGTTGCTCGTTACATCTATCAGTCTGCCAGGATGTAGGGTCCTTTTTCTCTTTCCTGAAACTACAGATTGAAAGGTATCACTATAAGAAACACTATTTATGCGTATACGATGAGTTGAAGTTCATAGATTAGATGTACAAACTATCCTGTAACACTGTGTCTTTTTAAATGTAATTGTGTGTACATAAATAAATAAAATAAATAAATAAATAAATTAGTTGATTGTATTGTTTTTCTAAAATATGATCCTTCGTGGACAGACATAGATCAGTTACAGCTTTTATTACAGTCTCTAGATGAATGTTTCCTAATTTTTTCAATACCGTTACCCCTGTGACTTATGAGAAAAACTGATTTTATTTTGTCTATAAGATGTTATCAATACAAACAATAGGTAGGTAGAAATAACTTTTTTCAATATTTTTTTTTATCTTACGATCCTATAATTATACAAGTTCTTTGTTACCCGCATAAAATAGCTGATTTACCCCTGCGTTTGTAATTACCCCCAGGTTAGAAACCAAGGATCTAGGTATAGGTAGGTACCTAGTTAATACGTATTAACTATTAAATAAATAATTATTTGATTACTACTACTACTAGTTCATCAACAAAACAAGCGATTATCATTTTTATCTTCAACACCGGTCTCATAATCTTCAAAAAGCCGCAAACAAAGATATACAATTTTCGCTAGAAATGTATTAGAGGAAAATAAATCACTGGTTTCACAAAGTCTGTTAGAGATCTCATGTTTGCTTTGTTTTTGAGAACTGTATTATAGCTAACTACTTATTCTCAATTTTACCTCTTTATCCATATAAAAAAGAACAGTTGCAGTAAGTATTAGATATATGTACGGTTAGTCTGATCAGACTAATAAGCACTTCTCTGTAGGTTGGTGGAGTGCATATTGTATCACTAGGTACTTGATGGACTAATAGTAGGTGGAATTAGGTAACGCATATCCTAATTAATTGCAATTTAATTAAATAAACGTTATACCTATAATTATAACTTTATGAATAAAAATATGTTGAAAATTTATAAATTTCAATAGTTCTACAATACCTTTTACCATAAGACTGCAAGCAAATGGTTTAATTTAGTGATTTTTAATCCGGATTAACGTAATACATTCATACTTATAAAACATGGATCACAGAAATACACAGTTCTAAAAATCTGAACTAATATTCATGTATTTGTGCGATGGCGCATACAAAATGTGGGGAGACGGGGAGAGCTGTTTTGGGATGATTTGTCATCAGCTATCAGTTTTTTTTCATTTGAAATTCAAAACATTTGGAATGAATATTTAGAATGAGGATACAAGATTTGCTTTTAGGCAAATATCCTAAGGATTGCAGAATATTAAAGTTATTTACATAGTTTACCTATATTAGATACCTGTTATATTTTCTTATTATGAAATGTGTATGCGTGTTTTCAGATTTCCTGAAGCAGTAACGTTATCAGGAAACCACATGTTTGCGGCCAGCGTTAACATGTATGTAGGTGTAATCCAACTTTCCCGCTTTACCTTTTACGTCGCTCTACCCTACTAATGTATAGTACGTAGGTATCTGCTAAATCTAATCAAAATTCTAACATGGTTAGGGCTGCCATCACCTAAATTACTGTCCCCGGAGAACAATTTCGTAAACCCCGGACATTTGGACAAAATCGTAGCTTTTCACAGGACATTCATAAAATAATCCATAAAGTAGGTCACAAAGATAAAAAAAAAAATTTGATCAGCATTACCTCGATACAGTATCTTTGTTTTAAAACCTCGCCCGGAGGCTCTCTGGACGTCCTTTAAGCTAGAACAAATCCAGGGAATCTCTTATGGATGGCAGCCCTAAGCTTGGTATCATTTGAAAGAATCGACATAATTTATCTTCGGATAGACCCTGTTGACATAACTTTTTGTTGATAAAGTAGGTTCGTATTACTTGTGAAGTTGTGAATTTCCTACCCGAGAGAAGTTGCCGCTTTATGCTTCGTTTCCTCTCGTTGATTTGAGCTTATTTAATTATCTCCTAAAATGTGTTCTTGAACTTTCGCTTGGCATTTTTGTAAAAGAAATATTATAATGTTCGTTAGCTGAATATTTAATGGTTCAGGGATCTCTGTCTTGGGCATTTGAACTAGCTGTTATAAAGAACTCTTGAGCAAATGACATACTTATTTCTGTTTTACCTAATTGTCCAATTTATTCACGGTATTTGCTTAATATGCTCTATTTTGTGCTAGGACTTTCAGACCAGGTTTTCCTTAAAATTGTGTGAAATTCCAAGTTGATAGGTATCTAGCCTAGTTTTTGAGGTTGCAATTATAAACTAAAAACCAAACCACTCAGTCAGTTTCTTCCTTTAGGACGTATCACAATTATATTAGCAAACTTTTATCTACTAGATATTTAACTTTCTTAATTAAGCCCGCATTAACTAAAAGTTACGGTAATATACAGTCCGGTTTTCTCTTAATGTCTCCTAGGACTTTATGGCACTTTAAGTTATAAGTACATTGTTTTCGAATTTTGAGGTTTTGAAACAATTCTAACGGCTATATGCCGTTATGTGTTATTTTATTACAAAACATCTAGTCAATAATAAATTTGAAAGGCAGCAACATCAACAGTCAACTCGTGTCGTTTTCTTAGTTTTATTAGTCTTAAAACTGTAATGCTCTTAATGGATTTTACTTTCGTAGATGTGATCTTGTATGACGTGTAGTGTAGTGTACCGAATGGCTGTTAAAATATAGGTACCTACAAGTTAGTAATGAATTGGAATGAAAAATTTTCATGTAGTAAACGTGACTAATAAAAAGGGTGAATCGGGCAGTTCCATAAATCGCGTGCCTCCCGAGTTTGAGATTTATATTTCTATTAGGAAATCTCTTAACGGAAAACAGCAAAGCGCGCGAGCCGGGCAAATCCTGTGATAAAATAAAACGTATTGTATGGCCAGATTGATTTAAACCCTTCTTCCCTACTATGTATATTACGCTTGATACCTATGTTTTATTTAGTATTACATTCGATGTATCTACGAGTATATACATACTTTTGCCAGCCAGAACCAGATATTATATTTACAATTCCGTTACAGCTAAAATGTTGTGTAACTATACTTATAATAATGTCAGTGTAAAATCATAACATATTTTTACCTGCTATAATGGTAGATAAATTTAAGAAGACTTACTTGGGAGAGTGGGTTTTGGCTCATTCGCTAATGGATTCAAGTTTTTAAATCAGTGTAATAAAAAATATAGGTAGGAGTTTATGTAACAACGAGCTGTTGCCCGCAGCTTTGCTTGCTGAAATTATAGTTTTGCGGTGATATTTACGATCTATTCCGTTTTAATACCAAAAAACTAATACCAGTGGTATTAGTTTATTATCGTAGTGAATTTTTAT
>LGAG01000332.1:32643-43149 GCA_001278395.1 Lerema accius | reverse complement strand
TAGTAATGTGGCTCATTTCTATGTTCATAGTATGAATATTGTGAGGTCGTAAGATAAATTATTTGAGCATACTCTAGGGACTCTGTTGTCAACAAGCGGCACGACGTCACGCGGTATCTTGTGGCAATTTCGCGCGTACGTGAGCGCTAATCACCCTCCTTAAACCAAGACTCACGTAACGACTCAGAGAAAACGTTTATTTTAATCCCCCACAAATGCCTATCTAATTTCGTGTGTTGAGTTTAATTCTGAAGTATTATTATTGTTATACAAGGTGGAATGTATGAAATTATCATTAAAAAGCGTGGCTTATGAGAAATTAATGCGTCTACGATATTTGGTTTATTGTCACCGTTCGGACTTTTCTGCATATACGGTGATATCTCGTAGAAAAGGAATGCGTTTAGAAAGCTTCTCAAAAGCTGTACAATCGTAATTATCTTTCTTATAAAAACCAATTGCTATTCGTTTGTCTCGCTCAAAATCAAAGAACGGCTGGACTGATTCGGCTAATTTTGGTTTTAAATAATTTGGAAGTCCAAGGAAAGTTTAAAAGGTGATTAAACACGAAAATACGGTTTGATTTTTTTAATGATTCTGAGGCGGTACGAAGTTTTCCGGGTCAGCTAGTCAATGTATAATTTCTAGGCGATGCTTACTTCCTTTATGTAGCTGTATCTGGGAAATTAATTCTTATAACTCTATGTCTTATGGAAAATTCAACCGCCCCAAAATATCCTAAGTCCAGCGTATATTCGCTGCCGTTTTCGGGCCATTAGTCCGATTTGTGTAGGGCGTCTTGAGTTCTTTTTATTATGAAGTAGAAATGAAAAGGAGCAATGTCCAGGTGTGCCAAGAACAGTTTAACGAAGCGAAGCGAGAGCAGTCCATTAGTTTAACCTAAGAGTAGGTACACTACGTACGATTTTATATGGTTTGACATTTTAAAAGCCTTTCCGGAGAAACTGTAATATGAAACTCCGTTATTGATACGAAGCCTTTTTGAGGCAGTTATGATTCTCGTAACATAAAACTATGGATTCTAAAAATACACACACAAAAACTTAAGGACCCAAGAGTGTGATTAGTCGTCTATTTTGAGTGTGATTAGTCGTCTATAATGACTTGAGCTGTAAGATATTCTGTGAAATTCTTGAACTGAAGTTTGTTAAGAGCTTTACGAAAAATCCTTGTACAAAGGGTTGTAAAGATTTTAGGATTGTAAGGATTATTTAGAGTAAGTGTATACACCGGTACTTATAGAATTTAAAACTGGGTTCGGAAAAACATTCAATATCTAAGCTGAAATTTACAAAAAGGAAATGAATTGAAGTTCAAGTTGTGTATTCAAATTTAAAACTCAGTGCTTGAAGAAACTAATTCTTTGAAAGGTGGTGCACATATGCAATAATAAGCACAAATTACTTGGTAGGGTTTATGATTTTTTAAATTCAATTTTTATAGAAGGATTCTAAAATCTACTAAGTATCATAAATGTACAAAAGGACCTATACCTAAAAGATAAGCTATGTTAAAAATTTTACGAGCACAAATTTAATTCTATCATTTATCAAACTCAAATCCCTTTATAGATAAAAAGAAATACCACGATTTATAAAATTTATAATAAGGAGACCCAAAATTTTCAGCGTAACTGTGTAGGCGGAGGTTACATTGTCGTAGGGACATTATCAATATAAGTTACAGAAGTGAAAATTGTAGAGAATGTTTTGTTAGAAAAAACACGTAAAGTTCTTATTTATACCTACACGTGAAACAAATGTAGAATCTTTACGAATAATTTAAGGGTTAAAATTAAAATAATTGTAATCATAAACCTATTAGGTTATGTTTGTCTTAGTGAAATGTTTTTGAGTTATGAAGTACAAACAATTTTACTTTTAAAGCTAATTATTATTAAAGAATATCAGAACATTTTACTGGGCTGGAACTGTTATTTTAAGAGATATTATTTTATGGAAAAGTAACTACGGTTCTAGTAATATTATTCTAGACTTCGTATGATCGTTTATTATTACATTTGATAAACACCCTATTTCTTGGAAATATTACTCATACATATTTAATTTTGTCTGTTGACTTTATGAAGAGATTTACAAGAATAAATAAAATCTAATAATAATAACATCAGTCACAGAGTCCATTTTGTACATAACATAAATATGTTCTTTGTAATAAGAGCCATGCCGTGTCGCTTTGAAAATAAACATTAAAAAAGTAGGACAAAAGTAGCCAATGTACACAGAAAATGGATTATTTATATTCAAAGTACGTTCATAGATCTACGTGGTCTGCCTGTTAATATTGTTACCGAGAAAACTTTGTTTTCAATTACGAGATTCAGTTATATGATGCCAAAACATGAATCGCTGCATTTCCGACCGATCTTCGGCCACTAAATGTAAGTATTTGAGCAGAACATCAATTTTACATGAGCGAAGCATAAGTCTTAATGGAATGCATTAATGATGAGTGGGTGGTACTTCTCTCTGGGTGCCCGAAGTGCTCTTCCAACAATCTTTTATTACAAAAAGTGAGGCCTAGACGTCTGAGTCGCCTTAAAGACCACTTCACCTTAATGTCTCACCTCCAAGAATGTCTCCCTTTCGTTCTTGTTTTCATGATTCCTCGTCGTGTTTATTATTTTTTTACTTAACTACCACTTAGCCAAAAAATAATACCGTTTTATACGTAAGATATTCATCGAAATAATGGTCTAATATAAACATGGAGAAGTTTATGAATGAAATATAATTTCGCCATTTCATCCAACTTTTTACAGGGCTAATATTGCTGAGAAAGTTTTGTTATCGCAGACGTAAACAAGTTAACAAGTCGAAGTTAGGAAAATGTAGTACTTTCGCGACAAGAAGCAGGAGGGCATTGTAAATTTAAAATCTTTACCTGCTATACCCAGCAGGAACTGAGCAAATCTATAGAGCTATTATTATGCTGGAATGTTATGTTATTACGCTGGAAAGTTATACATAATTATATTCTTAATCAAGAGACCTATTATTTTGAACGATAAATTCTTGTGGTAACTACTCTATATAATGATGCATAGGAGAAAAAGGCATTTAATGCAAACTTAGCGGCGTGGCTTCAACCACGGAAATTAGTACTATTGGAGCAGTATAGTCCTGTTAGTAAATAACAGTCGTACAGGTAGTAATCGTTAGTATTTGTCCTGCTCGAAGTTGCTAAAAAGATGTGCCGCTATCCTTGAAGGCGGCACTTGTAAGTATACTCTGGCAGTCAAATTCCCAGTTGGGATACAACGATAAAATATAGGTAAGCTATTTAAATCATAGTGGACGTAAACAAACTGGAAAAAATAAACACGGGATTAATTAGTCAAGCAACAATTATTCAATAATAAAGACAGCAAAAATACTGGATTTTTGTTCCTCTGGGTTGCTAAGTGGTAAATTAATACTGTAACAGACATTTCTTTTCAAGAAAATATTTGTTTTAGGATTGTTAATTACATTTTGACGACGTAAACTAACTGATAAGTATTTTAAGATGAGATTCGCAGTCACCATTAAAATTACGTTGAATAATATTATATTAATCGAAACTATATACTTACCTAATTGATTTTACATTTAAACGACATAACATTCATTCATGGAGAATGTTTAGCTTTCAGTCATAAGTTTTCTGAACGAAACGAAAAGGGTTACTAGTAGTTATATTGTATCAATCTTTATCATTAAAAACAATATTACAAACTAGATTTACACATGTTTACAATACATAAATGTAGGTTCATACAGTATTGACGTAGGACAAAATACAATTGAAAGTTGTGTAGCAACTTATACCTACACCATAATAATAACTCTGACGATAGAAATCTAGGCATTCCCTATTGTTGACGTAGCTTGTTATTATGTAAGTTATTTGCATCTTGTCGTGTTGGTATTAGCATACATAACTTTGTGATTTAGTACGCGAATCAGACCAGACTGTGACAATTCACTAACTAACAGCAAATACTCGTAATAATACGATTTTACGTGTACATATATAACGTAAGAAATAGCATAAGACGGAAAATGGAATTTTGCTTTCATGTGTAGGTACATATTTCACACAAGCTCATTATAAAACAGCTGTTGTTTACTTAAGTTCAACATTAAGTCGTCGGTTAATGAGGTTTTCAAATAACAAAGGAATTTTCTAAGCCTATGATTCTAATGAAAAGTATGTTCTTACGAGTACGTACCTGTTTAATATAATTTTTTTCAAGAAATATAACAAAGATGACAGTCAGGTAGATAGACAAAGTAATGAGTTTTATATTAGTCACGTTTGAAAACCTCTTGTAAATGACTTTTTTCTAGACGTGGAGGAAAAATCTTAGTAGGTCTTTGTAAGACCCTGTTTCCACTTCTTGGGTTCCCTGCCAGACAAATTGCCGGGTCCTCTATTGGCATTTATATTTGGCAGCATTTTATATTACAATTAATGATATTTTAAACTATACATTGGTATATTACGTCTTTAATAAAGAACCGAAAAAAGTGTTCTTCGACATTGTACGCGCCCTTATCGACTTTTCTACGATATAAAATTACTAGGTTAGGTTTTTGTTGTAAGGTTCTGTATTCGCAGATTTTAACTAATTAATTACCTACTTAGTGCTGAGTTTCAGCTGTTTTAAAGCCAAGAAAACATTGATCATTAACAGTCATAAATATTTTAAATTTTCTTGAATTGTTCGTTGAAAGCTTCTTTTTAATATTCGACTTTTAATAAAAATTCCTATGTTATGTATTTTTAAAGCAAGTAAGAAAGGAGCTAAAATAATATTTCTTCAAAACTTTGCTGTACAGATTTTAAATGTAATTCCTGAAAATAAAATAAAGCTGAATTTTAAAATTATATCGTGTGTCAACACTGTGCCAACATCGGAGACAAAGGAACCATGGTCGGCTGACATGAAATTATTCATGAAGGACATGTCTGCTAGATTGATCCTCGCCTCGGGTGACCGGAGGGCTCCCGGCTATTTGCTACAAAAAATAGCCCTAGAGATTATTATATATAGCCCGCGCAATGTTAGCCTGCCTGACTAATATTAAGTGGAATTATTAAAATACGACGTGTTAAGGTTTTAAATATAACGCTTCATAATTATTAATGTAAAGCGTAATTTAAATGTAATAAAAATATTTATTCAAAAGATGGAATATAAATAAAAATATGCGTTTTCAGAAAATGAAAAATGTTTTATATGGACTCTTACTCTCTTACTCTACCTCTGTAAAATTTATGATTCGAACTATTTACGAGTAATTTTGGAATATGATCATCAACGCTCTCAGTTTAATATCCACTTTGTTATTTTGATGCATTTATTATTTGTGATGAGCTTAATATATTCATTCACATACCTAAATGCGTGCCAAATACATTTACCCCCTTGTTATTGAAGATTAATTAGCTTTAACTGATGTCTTCTCTGGTTTAATTAGATTCAATATTAAGAAACACAGGGTGTATAAGCATACAGTAACTTCTAATTTGCTTTTTGAATTCTACTATTAGCTAATTCTGGAGTAAATTCAGACTATCCGTGTATTAAGAGGTTTTAATAAAGATTTTGGTCTTTTGAAGGAAAATCCTGAAACGTAAACCGAAGGAATACAAATAGGAATAACAAGTAAAGTGCGCTTAAATTAATGCATATTCTTAGCGTAGCATACAAATAAATACATAGCTACTGGCATTTACATTTGATCCGCTGGTTATCTGCAAGGGTAAGCTTTCAATAATCCTAGAGGACAGAGATTGAACACGGTTATCTATCACCCTTGCGCCTTTCAAACTGAACAAGATCAATTTCACGAAGAAAAATTTATTGTTTCCAGAAAGTTGTAACGCTGGATCTCATTTTAATTCAGACTGTTTCGGTGAATGCCTACTTGAATTTTTAGTGCGATTAAAAAAAAACGCTTTGACAGATGTGCTAGTGATTGATTTACTAATTGGATTGTTAGTTATTTGATGACCGGTCCGATAAGGTCCTGTTAATGGTAATTTTCCCTGTCGACAGAAACGACTTTATTTTCGACCGCGGCAAAAATTTTAGTGACAGTTATATAAATGATCGTTCTGATTATTAAAAATGTCTCGGGTTATTGTGTTCACGCCACCCAAAAAAAAGGAAAATTGTGTGTGTGAAAATTTTCATTTTTATTTTTCTCAAGTTTTATGTTTCTGTATTCAATATCTGTATTTTGTAGTGCGCACTAAAAAGGAAAGAAACTACTTAACTTTTGTTTTTGTCATAATATTTCTTTCTACATTTATCTTAATACGATATTGGGGATGTATTTTGTAGTAATCGCCAAAATAAACTTATCTTACAATAAATTACCACACAAATTGTTGAAGAGGCTGATTATTTGGCAAACTACGCGTGTAATATGTAACATAATGTTAGATATTCATGTTAGATACGGTTATTGTTGAAATTTCTGAATGGCTTTACAACTCCTTTACACGATTGTGGTTTAGCCTTTACCGCGTTGGCAAAGAGAAACCTAAAAACCATCTTAGTTAGGCAACCATAATTCGTTTCACGTTTAATAAAGTCTTACGTATATTCGGAGAATACAGCATAATAACCTAGTAATTAAATGAAAAAGGTATATTTACTGTTCTGTACCTAAATAACAGTACTTTGTCTCAGAGTTTTGTCTTACCCTAATAGGTAGAAAATGGAAATATCACCATTCATTGTAAGAACACATCCATTTCCATCGTTAGAAAATAATAAAAGTGTACATAGAATTAGGTCTTTGAAAAGTACAATAAAAATTAAAGAAAAAATTTTTTTTTTAACTGTAACTATTGACAATTCATTCATTCATTGAATCACTCATTCATTCATTCATTCACAGACGGAAATTCATCGGTATCAAATCCGACTCATGTTTTTTTATTTATTTGATCAGAAACAACGTAAATATGATGTAAATAAATCCATCGCGGACGTAATGTTTAGCAGTAGTGGCACCGTCATCGGCCGTCTCAGCATGTCCCTCGGGTACAAATCCAATTTACCAACTTGTATCCGGTTATTGTGTCACTATAGCTTACCGCTAAAAGTTTCACAACATTTTATTGTAGCAAAATATTATTACAATATAATAATACTTTATCGCATACGTATCTAATACATTATATAGATTGAGTTTAGTATTAGATTTCTTTGACAACAATAGGTGACCTTATTGATATAATAATTAAGTCGAGAAATGGAATAGGCTTTGTTTATTATATGCCGATGGATACATATTGGTTCTCGAGTATACTAAGATCTAATCAAATGTAGTAACTTAATTAATTAAACAATGGGTTTGACACGTAATTTGCTACTATATGCGTCTCTTTCGAACCCTGTTTTGTTCAAGTGTCTAAGTGAGACGGAAGAATAAATTGTTTACGTCCAGTAATACTTATCTTTACGTACTGAATAATACCTTTCCAATAAATAGTTTCACTTCATCGTGAATTATTTTGTTACGTAGGTATACAGTTTGATACCCGCTGAAGAATGACGCTCTACTTAAAAATTAAATTTTCATAGTAATTGGAATAACGACAAAAGCCATGCAGAAGGCCACTGCAGATGACATTCGCGCCCTAATTAGCTTAAAATTAGTATTCATTTTATTATAAATGCAAATTGTACTTGTAAAATATTTTTAATATTCAGTGAACAATAATGAGAAATATAATATGGCCGTGATTTGCATCGTGAGTAGCTATCGGGTCGGTGGTACTGCTTCAGCTCCCTGGGGATTGGGTCCAATTTAATGACTTCCAGCCTGTTACTGGTTGCAGTGAATTGTAAATTTAATATTCTGTTATACATGGTGCACATACAGCCGATTTATTAAACTTGTCCTAACGCAGTTTTACGCAAACCTTTTAAAAGAAATCACACAGTTTTCCAATTATGTTCAAGTGAATTCATCACTTTAATATCACATAATATAAGCTTAAATATTCACAAAATCTGATTTGAATATGAAGATTTTTCTTTTAAAGTAAGACAAGTCAAAAAGAAACATAGTTTAATTTTTGTAGAGAATCAGCAACATTTTATAACAATTTAGAAACTTTGACATATAGCTTTTAGTTTTCAGTTGCTGTTGGTACAGGATAAGTTGTTATGTTTAGAAAAGGTACCCTAAAGTATTTTTTTATCTTTTAATTTTACTACTTTGTCGCCGAAATATATTTTACATACCTATCATGTGCTTTATAGTATAAAAAGTGAACCATGGACGAACGGACGGACATATTCAAGGTACAAGGGTTTCGAGTTGACTAAGGAATTCCAAAAAACTTAATTACTGAATATTACGAATGTCGTTAAAATTTGCTACGGCAAGCTAGACCTCGCTACGAATATTTTCAATTAGCGTTAATTGAACCGATCGCCTCGCGATCTCGGTTCCGCGAATTGAAGTTCAGATACACTGAATTATTAAGTTTATGTGCTGAACCTATTACTTAACTAACAAAAACTTAATTTAACCTCATATTCTTGGAACAATTTCTTATCATTTATCAGTGTAATTGCCGTTAAAGGTCAATAGCCCCATTACATTTGGCAAAATTGAGCAAAGTTAATTACTGACAATTTGGCAAAATTATATTTCCTTCCGTTAATTAATATTTATTATCAACGATATTTATTATATTGGAATATCTACAATGATAATTTGTGATATTACATATAAATTTTATTGATTGTTTTGTTTTTATAGTTTCTCTTTGTATCTATTAGTAGCCAATTACAGAGCACAGATCTCTCTTTAAAACTAAACGAAGATGATTTCTAGGTTACTAATATCTATCAAAGAGCGATTATAAAATATCTGGACTCGTGACGTTTAAAGTGATGACCAAGCTGAGAGACTTCAGTCTGTCTCAGCAAGATGACGATGAATTCATTGATATAATGGTGGTAATTGTGTTCATACTATGTGGTAATAAAAAAAGGATCTCCTGTTACTAGCAAAACAAAAACCCTATTTTTTACCCGCCTAACCGTGAAACCTAAGTAGGTATTATAAATTATTCATAGTACGTGCTCTTTTAACATGAAGGCTCGATAAATACTTATACGGAACCGAAGTCTTCCAATTTTCTGCCGTTATTGATTGACACGGGTTGACGTCTCCGCCGCATATTTTTTCTCTTAAGAATATTATATCAGAGAGACGCAGTGACGTCGCAACTCAAATCGAAGAATAAGGGAAGTAGAGAGAATTTTCTCCCTTGCAAGGCTGCGCCAGAGAAAAGCCACAGCATTACTTACTGACTGTTTAGGAGAGCCAATAGATAACTTATGAGTTCAATTAAGCCATTTCTTCCAATTACATATTTTTATGCTACCGTCAAAGAAAACTTTAAAACTTGCGTAGGCATAAACTAAAAGAAAGTGAATTTCAATTGGCTAAACAACAGAAAGAGAATCACACTCGTAGTTACATGTATTTAAGTACTCCACTTGGATCACATTTCTTGTCAGGTCCTAAGACAAAGGAAAACCTTTAAGATTTGAGTTGGATTACGTAACTTGAATTCCTCCTGGTTAGTTCCTGACACACTTAGCACTTTGGAGAAAGCAAAACACGTGCACAAGTGCGAAACTAGGGGCAAGACGTGTCGTGTTAAATGTGCAATTCAACTGATGAGGAATTGTACCGTAGGTGTTCGGGTTTTCAATTAAGACGACAATTGCGCGTAATCAAGGAATTTAATCCTGTAAATTTAATATTTACAAGGTTAAAATTATACTTGGCACTTAACAGTTATACCTACCATACCTAGTCAATGGCTCAAGATCTTTTAAAAAGATAATTCTAATCGTTCATCGAGTACTGATATATGCATCTCAAGAAATGTCATTTCTTTCTTTTTTTCACTGGTAACTGTTACCTTAAAAATAAAACAGCCTGGAGTAGGTAAAAACGTAGGATGCTGGATTTACAAGACTTCTACACATTCTTTGCACTACCTTAACGAATGATATGGCGCATACATCATAAAATGAAATTCTTCCTACTGCAAAAATATCACACTGAATACGTTTATCGAGCACTCAGCACCCTCTATGGACTATAACAACGTTTTACTGTCGCATGATGGCTTGGAATTGCCCATGATACCTTATGAGGAACGCTCGAGACCCTTCTAAAATGTCTTTAAATGTTACCACGTAAACCTTATCTTTTGTTTTAAATACAAGTACTACGACTTCTCATATCTTTTAACAATAAAGTTGAAATAAGATGGATCCATATAATAGATAAGCTGATCTCTGAAAATGTCCAATAACTTAGTTATTTGCGAATGTGCTAGTTCAAGAAAGAGACAAGTTGAATCAATATGATTTCGTAGATCACAAATCTGATATTGATTGAAGATATGGCCTTCTAATAGTACATTGAC
>LGAG01000332.1:0-32495 GCA_001278395.1 Lerema accius | reverse complement strand
ATCCTTCAGTAACTTAATAAGAACAATATTTTTATAAAAGGATAAGTATTTGTTTCAACTCACAATTTTTCTAGCACCCCTACCTTTTTCCCGCGCTTATTCTAATGCCTTAATATCTTTTTTTTACGCTCCATTATGTCAAGGCATTATTCCATACAGCCTTGGTAAAAAAGAAATAGTTAATCACATACATATTATATAATAATACATGCAATAATGTTAAAGTTTTAAAGATTAGGCTAACAAAAGGCAGTGGGCATTATTATCGTACTATTTCGTATTGAAAGGTCAAAACGATTAGCAGCCGTGAGATTATGATTTTGGAAGTCTATTTCAACTGACATTTTTTTGACATGACATTCTGACATTTTTTACATTTTGAGACCTTAAAAAGAACTATTAAGAGATGATACTCCCCCGAATAGAATTCAATCCCCGAAACAGAAAATGTCGCTCATAGTGTTGTAGTAGATACGGGTATGTATTTATGTATATCTGAAAAGGTTATACTTATACCTGTAAATTCTAATACTAATCGAATTTTGTTACGAAACTATTCCGCATTTTGTACACTAGAAACTAATTGAATATGAAAACGTATATTGTATAACATCGTTGAAAATAGTGGTTAATTAAAAACTATTCTCTCGACGTAATCAAAACAATAATAAACGTTGGTGAAACTGGGGCAGAATGAATCTGATTGGAGCAGTGTTCATTAAATTCGCTAAGCAAAAGTAGTTCTTTACAAAATTTTATTTCATTTGCTTCACAAAGAATAGGCATATATTCAATGTGTTGTTTGTATATTGCTTTAAATTTACAATGTTATTGTGCTATATCAGTATTATTCATTAGGTAAAAAATATAAATTCGTAAAACAACTTTCATGCAAATTAAATTGCTTTTGCTGGGATATTGTTATCACTTCCGTGACTATAAATAATAGTTAAAATTTAAAAAATAAAGGGTGTATCTACCCTACTTATATGTTTATGAATCAGTGGTATTGAACTCATTGTAAGCAAGTTCACCTCACACTTGGCCGTTTTGCGTGTAGAATTATATTTAATTGTATCTAATGTCATTACGGTCAAATCGTAGAATACATTGGTCGTATATACAAAACATTTTTTTATATATATTGTGGAGTCAACATCTAAAGTGCTTTTAATCTCAGAAAAAGGATCTGTTTCCGCGAAATGGGAATAATAAATAATGCGGGAGCTCTTTTAAGAGCTTGAAAAAAATGGTTTTCGAAGCTTTTTCAGTTATTGTGTTAGATCTGATTTACAGAAAATACTAACCAAGGATGAAATTAAACTAATAACTTTGTTTATTATTTAATGTTTCTAGCCGGTTTGTAGCGCTGATACTATAGGTAATATTTACTAGTAATAACAATAACCCCATTATTTTACTGATTATGATAGAGAAACTCTTAACTTAGATAAAATTGTTATATAAACTGAATATATTGGGAAATTGGTCAAAAAATAAACTTGTAGGGTCTATACAAATACATTTTATAGTTTATTATTATATTGACTGGAAAATTAGAATATGTATTGAAAACTTTTGGAAACATATAAAAATTAAACTACTTATTTTCAGTATGTTCTCCGCAACAAAAGTAAATATATTGTATTATATGTGAAGTCTATGCACTAAGTAAAAATTTTCCCGAAGCGTATAAAGGAATTTTGACTCATATAAACTTTATCACTTTAACATCTCTAACGCTTGAATCGACACCTTTGCATCTTCCTTTGAACGTTGACTCTCTGTAGAGAGAAATTTGAGAGGTTGCAATCGATATTATACTTTAAAGAAATTTATAGTGTAACATTTTATCAACAGGGACTTAAAGTACTTATATAGAGTTCTTAGTCAATGTTACGTATTTGTTGTACCTATCCTTAATTCCTTATTTCCTTATAACAGTGTCCAAAAACCAATTAGTAGATACCTATAGTTATAAAAAGATAATATTATCTATGTCTATATCTATCTATATCTATACTAATAAATAAAAATGAAGTGTCTGTTTGTAATATTAAAATAACCGCTTTAAACTAAATGCATACGTATGTATACACGATACACATACCGAAATGACAATTAAAAAAAAAAATTGTCTGTCTGTCTGTCTGTTTGATCCAGCTAATCTCTGAAACGGCTGGACCGATCTTGACGGGACCTTCACTGGCAGACAGCGGATGATCAAGGAGTAACTTAGGCTACTTTTTTTTTACTTTCGTTTTGGCGTGGGTTTCCCGAAGCGAAGCGAGGGCGTGTCCACTAGTTTATCATAAAATTGCTTATATTTTAAAGAATATGTTTACATTTTGAGTGCCCCTCTATGTAATGCAATTAATACCTTTTTGATCAAATTAAGGGTCTTACATACATTAATTAAATAATTAAAACAAGAACACTTTTAAAAAATACTTTGTAAATGTGGTGAAACATTTAAGTAAAACGTCCTCGTTATTATATTATTTCCTTGGTTACAAAATTATGGTGACGAAATTGCGTCACGGTAGAAATTGAATTAAAACTCTCATCTCGCGACCAGGTCTGGTCTTAATTTTAATTAATGGTTTCCTCTTTATTAAAGGTACGTTGAAAGAAAGGAATGGAGTTAATAGTTGCAATATCACGAACCGAGAAGTCGAAACATCTATATGACATACATAACAAAGAGAGATAGGTACATAATAATTATGATGTAATTTTTAGCTATGTGCGCGACGGTAAATTTGTATTGTTTTAAAAATACATAGATACATTAAATATTATTAAAATACTTGCATATGTCTAGAATGTATAAACTTATTCGTCTTAAGGAAAGAAAATTTAAATAAATACGAAGCCGGAGTCGGGTAAAAGTACTAAAAGCATAATTTATTCTTATTACATTTTGTATGCTTTTATTATTGCCCTGCGACATGAAAATCCTTCCAAGAAGCAATGTATTCTGGTTACCTCGATAACATTCGTTTACGGTACCGTTAAGGTAGACTAAAACTATGATTGATTGAGGCTTACATAGAATACTTGAAGGGGCCACTTACTTTGTTATTTTTATGAGAGAGCGAGGGCTGATACGAGTATATTACATAACTTTTAGAATATAATCCTAAAAGACCTCTTATATTCGTTTGTAGGAAATATTAACATTGATACAGTAAGTATCTACTTACAGTCGCTCAGTAACTTAGGACATTTCAAGAATAAAATATTCGGGTCAAATCCATTATGAAAACTAGATAAAAACTGTATTGTATTTATGTACTGAGACTTTATTACCTACTTACTCTATTGTGTTATGATCATTTGCTTACTATTTTTAAACAATTAAAGTCCAAACCTTCAGTTTAAAGCAGGAAAGCCCTTTTTTAAAATCATTTTTTCTTCTTTTTTGAAATCAATCATGAATATTAAAAATTGAATACATATCAAAGAAAAGTAGAAGACCTGTTATAGTTTGACCATAGCTCAATACGTCAAAAAATACTCAATTGTCTCCAAGGTGTTTATATATGACACATGATATTAGTAATACTCAGGAAACGGATAAACGATAAAAGCAAAATATCAAACTTGTACGTTCGTGCAATATTCTTAAAAAAAATCCAAAGTTTAACTCTATAGGTATATTATATGTACATAACATATGTACTGTTGATCTTAAGGAGTAATAATAATTATTATTATGTTTAAACAGTTGGGCGATTGTGTTAATACTAGCCTATTACTGTACTGAAGTCAGTATATCCAAAAACAAAATTATATGTAAATCGATTGTAGTCCCCAGGATGATACTCGTATATTCAACTTATTGAAGAGTTTCGAAAGCTTATTATCGCTTTATTCTCTTTGACGTCCACTTACTTTCAAGCGTAGTTTTCTTAAGGAGAGGTCTCGAAGCGGCAATAATCGTCCAATATACATAATGTGTACCTGAAAAACTTCTTTTTGACTCTTCTTAAAGTATTGGAATTTTTGCAGTGTTTTTATACAAAATGGAACAATCTATGAATTGCTTAGCACGAAACTAGGGTATAGAAAATATGGAAGTTAGTTTAAAGCTTAGATTAGTTTACGTTTATTACTATGACTACTTTAGTTACTTGGCATAAAAAAATCTCCATCCATCAACTTTGGGCTTCTACTACGGGATACAGACAATAGATGGACCCTTCCTACGTTTATTATCGTAACCCACAAAAGTGCGTTTTTACTTTTCAAATAATCACCTTACTCTGTATTTTTACTCTTAAATAAAAATATTGGTTAATTTATGCACATTTATGAGTTTTACGTTAGCATTTTTGCGTTACCAAAACACAAATGTTAAATGTTTTGAGAAAGGTGCATTTAGAAAAAGATTTAGAACGTTAAAACGCTAAAAATGCGATATGGAGTCGAGATAGATTTAAATCTCCATTCATGAAGTTATAGGAATTACTACGTTCACAATTTGACTAAAAGCTTTTGTTTCAAATCACGCAACGTCCGCCCGACGACGGGTAAATCCTGGCTACTAATAAAAACATCCGTTTATAGAAGACTTTGCTTTACTGTGTTATGATTAATGCTAAAAGTTTAATAAATTTAATAGCTTAATACCGTACGTACCTATCTAAGTATCTATTTAGCTTTTTTAACAATTGCCAACAAAACTATAAAATGTCTTATGCTAAGAATACTGTTTTGATGCGACAAACTTATGTCAATGTTCAAATTAAGTGACACATTTATAGGTTGACATAATACAGACTTAAGAACTTTTGTCGAAGTATGTATCGACTATTATTTCCGGGAAAATGAACCTGTACTGCGGAATAGTAGTTACGGATGATATAAAAAGTCTGATAGGGGTCTGAATGGGTTAATAAAAAATGTGTTGGGTCCTTTTAGTAGCTATTGCAATAAATAAACATGGTTCAAATTCAAAGACCTCCAACAATCGCCCTGTATACTGATAAAGTGTGTTTACGTTTTCACAAAAACGGACCGGACCGAGGTCTATTTATAAATAAAATGTTTAATTTTTCTTCTCTCCAGGTAAATTTTTAGAAAGGTTTGAATTGTATCAGTTTGTTTGTGGAAATAATGCCGAAGAAAGGAGCGGTTTATACAAAAATGTTTATGGATCGTTTGGTGCGAAGTTGCGTAAAAATGCTGCTATTTCGTCATGGTTAAAGCATACAGTTCACATGACGAGCCTGTCAAGTTACGTAATCAGATGTAGCTTAGCTCGTGACACACTTTACTCGGCACTGAGAAAGCGACACACGTGCATAAGTGCAAGTCCTTTACGAAACGTGTTAACGGTGCAATTTACAGGAAGTGGAACTTAACTTGTGTAAACCTTTTGATTTTTCTTTGTTTGATTGCAGGACGCGATTGTCCCGAGAACAGAAGAGCTACCAAAGACGCTTATAGATTTGTTGGCGAGTTAGGGCAGGTATTTTTTTATCACTAGAAACCTTTCAACGATGCTTAATGACTAAAACAGTTATAACAAAAGCACTAGGCCACCTTGCCAAGCACAATAGAATTACTTTGTGCTAGTGATCTTATAGAGCAGAAAATCTGACGAAGAAACTTCGTTACATACCTACATTTCACTTCAAATCAAAAATTTCACTTTAGATTATATTTGTAGGTACTTATTATAAATAATTCAGTCTGATACGTATTTTACAAATATTAATAATCCTTGAATAAAATAAATCTGGTATTCATGAGAGATTACGATAATTATCCATTATTGAAACAAATGTTTTTTTTAATAATATTTTTAATTTAAATACTTACCACTTAGTACTTACTATACTTATAAAAATAAATTACTTAGTTTTGAAAGTCTTGAGAGCCTGGAGTGTCTGTTTAATAGACAAAGTTTCACGTTTAAATTCTTATTTTAAGTTAAGTTATTCCCGAGTTTTATCGCAAGATGGTTCCGATACTATTTTATAATTTCAGTTTCTATTTTTTAACCACTATATCCGAATTTTTAGTCTATAAACCCTGCCTTGAAGTTACAAACTAGTTACCGTCGCCCTACTTCATAGTAACAACAATAACAAAACCTTTTCACAATCAGGCCAGTGTTTTGATATCTCTCTGAATAGAATTAATAACATGTATTATTTTAATTAAAAGATTCATTACATTATAATCACGTATTTCAAGATTTTGCCTACAGCGTGTATGATAGAATAGACAATTATGTATACCTATTTCTCGGACTCCTGCACTCATGTCGATGCTTTTTATAAAATTTAGAACAACTATCATTTTACTAACAGGTATGTAAATACAGTCAATTAACTTTTATAATGTGTCATACAATTTTTTCATATTATTTCCATACACACTAAAGTACTATGTTTAAACACCGACACAATGAAAAGTGCTAAAAGATTATTCTTAAATAGATGGCTAACTAACCTTTGTCTGATTTTCTGTTGCAAGCAATGAAAGTTTAGATTGAAAGGAACTAATTTTAACGAGGAGTATCAACACCGTTTTCTTTTTGATGCAAAGACCTACGAAAGGTTTACTTTACGATCATTTGGAAATAACCTTCCTCGAGCATCATCTCTTCTTGTTGACCTACTTCTAATTATGTTAGCTATTTAATTCAGTACCGCCCATAAAAGCGGTACTGAACAAAGCTTATATTTCTTCAATACTAAAATAATATTTGAACGCTCCCACAAAATGTAATGATACTATGTTATGTAGTATTTACTGTAACGTTCATAATATTCTTCTTTGTCGTTAATGCTCGAGAAAAAACTATTTTTATGGTTGTGTGGTGAAATTGGGGACAAATATTACTAACTTTATATTCGTCTTGTAGCCTTACTACATATCCCGTTATTCCGACTTATTACACATAGAAAAGTATAAGGTACATGGTACCTAATAACCTCCTACTGAATTAATTTGGTTGACTTAATACGAGGGTAGATACGAGGGTGATCACGCAATTCGTCTAACTTTCACCCTGTTCTGTGTGGTATGGGTTTTTATTAAATCTTCAGCCCTAGATGACTAAACAACATGCCCTAAAAACTTTATTGTAAATACCTTATTTTTGCTATTACGCCACACAACGATGACATTGTCCATCTATACTTGTACCCATTGCCTTGGACATTGACTTTAAAATTCTAGGTAATGTTTTTAAAGAATCTTATGTAAATACCTACCTATATTAAATAAAAACGTAATCTATCTCATAAGTTTCTCTCATACTTTTAAGCGAGCTGTAAAACAGAGTACCTAGGTTATTAACGCTTCAGGCCGTCTAAAATGTCTGGCAGTTTTATAAGAAAGTTTTGTTCTAAGTGGAACAGTATAGTTGCCCATCTTGATTCGCGACGTGTAGATGTAGGAGGACTTAAGACGGGATTTGCAAAGTTGGCACTTCACATCAAGATCTTCCAAACGGTTACGTCCAAAGCTTGTTGTGTACGATTTAATTGACTGCCTCTCTGGGCTATTGTTCCGAATTCTGCGTCAAGTGCGATAAGGAATAAAAGGATTTTCTTTCCTTTTTTATTCTGGTCGAAGAAGAAGTGAAAATAAATGACCATTGATTATATTGGTCAATCAAATAATAATAATAAAACATTTATTAATATATTCGTGTTCTGATTTTCAAGAATCCAACGAAAACCCAATTTTATTAGCTTTTACTGATCATCGTATATCATTAATAAAATTTTATGATGATGCTATCTTTACTCCTTTTTGCGCATAATTCATCACTGATGTCATAAAATAATTTATTTTATCCAATGCTAAGTGCGTTGGGAGCAGAAGGCATTATGAAGGCCGTAAACAATATCACTGATATTATTGGGTTGATTGATGAAGCCTTTTCATATCGAATGGCATAATACACTCGAAATATCTGAGTTTATAATATGTATCTTTACTAAAGGAAACGTGTTGAAAATGCCTTTCATCTTATAGATGGTGACCACTTACCATCAGATGGTGCATTGTCATGTGTGTCGTTTAGATAAATATGTTACAATTCATAAAAGAACTAAAAACACGATATATTTTTTTGCCTCAAAAACTTTAAACTATTTTTAGCTACGGATCGTCAAATTAAATACAAATTAATGCTACTAATAGCACATACCATTCTGGAGAAGAGGACGTTCGTCAAGTAATAATAATCCTCTATTACGGGGTTGAAAATTAGTTTGTGCCGACAGTATTGGTCGTACCCGTTGCGATTATAAACTTTGCTTTTAACTCTGCTAAGGCCGGATTTGTGTAAGCTCTATTTTAACTAATATTCGATAAAGGTCAGTCAAGCAACCTAACCAGTATTTATACGTGAAGGGTTCACCTTTAAGTACCTTATTAAGAATAAGTTTAAGAATTGGCATAGTTATAGTTTTTAAAGTAGACGGAAGGCGCTATTACAGAGTTTTGACGTTGATATTGATAACAGCCGGTCAGGGATAGAATGAGTCTAACCCCCCCTTTCTTGGTGATTACGTAATACTTCATTTAGCCCCTTATTGATTTCATAAAACCATGTTACATGAAAACCTGAAGAGTATTCAAATTGAATCTCGTTTACTTTTACGACATGAAATTAATAGCTACGTAACATTTTGTATCTAAACTTTATTACAACAGTTCGGTAATTCGATGAAGCTTCACAAGGCTTAAGTAAAGGTAAAGAAAATTGATAAGGTTTCAGTTTCTTCATGTTTGAATTCCTCAGTGTAATTTGGAATAAATAAACAAGTCCATGACGAAGAAATTTTCTGGATATTATGTCACACATTTTCTTGTTTTGTAAAAGAAATAACACAAACATCTAAGATTTAGAAGCAGTCTGAAAGATGATGACGTCATAACTAGAAAATATCCGAATGAGAGCCGCCCGTTTCAGAAAAAGAAGTATTATAATTTAACAGCCATTTTCTCTTTAAAATCTTATACGTACTCTTTAGATAAATAAGATGTCAAGGAAAAAAATAATTAAGAGCTGAGGATTGAAGTCCTGGACTAGGACAATATTTAAGTGACAGATACATTTATTTCTTGATCGTGGCTGTTAAAGTCTTATTTGAGTTGTCTATGCCATCACTGAATACAAGGTCGCAATAGTTTAGAAATTTTGAATGTTACATACCTATACCTTAATAAACATAGGTACTTACCTACGAGAGTAATACGTCATCATGATATTGACGTGGAATGTGGTACTAATCCCTGCTTAATTGGTTGTTAATACATAATTATAGTATGTGTACCTACATTTACAGAATTAACTAATAATGTCGGTGTACAAAGGAAGCTTTACTTACAATGTCGGTGATATCTGGAGCTACAGCTGTCGACGAGAACCATATTTGATCTGTGATTTGTAATATTTGTATAAGGGTTTACGTGTTTGATCCATGTTGTGTGAAAACAAAGCAGTATCGTACAAACATCATTACTCGAGACGTTGAAATACCTTACACACGTATTTTCCGCTGTAGACATCACAATATTCTAACTCTCAAAGAATCTTTAGAGAATCTAACATAATATTATAGAAAACGCCTTTATTCTTCTAATACACAAAAAATATAGTATAAAATACTCTATAATGCAAAAATATAGAGTATTATAATACTCTATAATATTATAGTACTCTATATTTTTCGTGTATTAGAAGAATAAAGACATTTTCTTACTTATAGAATGATAACGTCATAATGCAAAGTTATAAAATGGTAATAACATGCAAAAATGTGCTTGATACAGATGCCAAAATTAGTATAGTATTTAATAAGCAAGTAAATAATGTATATGCTCCAAAAACAATTACTCTGAGAAATAAAAGTGTTATTCAATTGTTACCTATATTGTACGATAAAAAAGAGATAAGAATTTTATGAGTATTAGCTTCAATGCACTTCTTAAACACTGTAAGGGTTTTAGAGACGGAATCATTTAAGATACACTAGATACTCGTATACTCATCTTGGGAGTAAAAGAACCATGGTAACTACAATCACACCTATTGAAGTAAACAGAAGCTACTTATTTAAGAGTGAATAAAAAATACAACTGTTACAATATCAACATCTTTATTTTATTCTATTCATTGTTATAGGCAATGCAGATTTAATACGGGTTTTAAATCTATTTACAAATACCTATTACCAAATTCAATAACTCATTTAAAGACCTTAAAACGTTAATTACAATCTACATGATAATCTACCACAAAACAATTGCATTAATTGCGATTTATCATAAATAATAAATATACATTTTTTAAATCAAACGTATAAAATTTCTGTATAGAAAATTTATTTGGCAAGAACGTAGTGGTAATATATTTTTTAAACAATAATGTATTTTAATAATAAGTGATCAGTCTTCCACAAGGTTACATTTAAATATTAGAAGATATTACGATCTATACATTATATTTTGCTAACTTCGTAGCAAACCCTACAGGATTTTTTGTTAGAATTTCATGAAATTTAAATTTAGATTAATAAACTACAATTATGTTTCATTGTTTTTTTCAGAATTTATTATATAACCTTATCACATTTTACTTACATAGCTACCTACTTATTATATAAATAGGCTTTTCCTAAAAGGTAAAACATTTGATTAATGTAAATAATAAATATGTCTACTTACTTCAGTTATTCTTTACCCCGCGGCCCCGTTACAATGTTCATGTACATTAAAGTAAAATACCTAGATAACTTGAAAAATCCAGGTCATATAGTATCTACCTATCTCCTTAAATATACATTATATAATTTGGCCTGTCTGTATCAGGTATAAATAAGACTAAAATTTAGGTCACAAAAATTAATAGCATAATAAATATACCTATATTACATTTAGAAGCAAAACAGATGGATATGTTTTGTAAGTTTTACACAAAGTAGAAATTAGAATCGTTGTAAAAATTCAATCCTTAAAATTAACTTTGTACTTACATAATACAACTATTAAATAACGTCGAACGAACTACCGAATATTGTATAACAGTAGTGCAATGAAAACCGATATTCGATGAATGCCGCACGTAAATATATCTGAAACAATATGATTTAATATTAATAAAAGCCAACTGACTCGGACAACGTTATTCGGCGACAGATATAGACAGATAGAGCTATGGTTCTCCTTCTACTAAATCACTGACAGAATTAATTACCGAATTTATTATTATCTTAATTAACTGTACTTTCCAGCTTTGATTCTTATAAATCAGACATTTTAGAATAGAAAGATTACTAAATTATTTTTAGGTATTGCTTTTACGTTACAACGTAAATATTGTGAACAACAATGCCACAAAAATAAGAATCTTAGAGCGCGTCAGTGTGTTAGCGATTTCAGTTTGTTACTAGAACCCTACTTTGTTACTTCGCAACCACAATTTACTAAACAAGTTAAGTCAAGAACTTCGGAGTAATAAGTATGGCAAGATGCGAAAATGTTTTCTTAGCACTTACCTACGGCACTGTTACGAACTCCTAATACAGAAGCCACTTCAGGCTGTTCCATATCGAAAATTAGTTCGGCGCGCGCCGCGTAAAGGTTATATATACTTGCTATGCAGGTCAGCCGAAGAGTACCGCGTTCAAAAGCTTCGTTGCGAACGACAAACGAGACCTCACCGACCGATGGTAATCTATTATCGACTCCAGATCTCTCAAACGTTATCTTTACGGTCTCCTTTTGAGGTCTCCTAATTTCCTCCTTGTGTAGGTTTATATAAGACTCTTCCAAATATTGAATATTGCCGTCGTCTTGAAATACGTTAAAATTAATATCGTCTTCGGGACTTTCCGTCGTAGTGGTTTCAGGTTTCTGAGGAGGGTCCCATTTAAACCAGCTCGGTAGCTCGTGGATAAATGAATCCATATCGATCTGTATAAAACAAAATTAAGTATAAGGAAAACGATCACAATAAGCCATTTGGAAGAGAAATGTTACAGATGTACTTAATCCGTAATACATAAAGGGAGATGCTAAAAGCTAATGTATCCGAGATACTTTGATTAATGACTCGCCTACGCAGCTGGCTCTGGGAATGGGCAAAAACTATATTGGCGCGTCGTCAAAGTGAAGTAGGTAGTGCAACCCCCATTGTTCGACTATGTTGCTTTTCCATCGGACACGCTTCGAATAGGTATCTACTCGTACCTACTCTCAGAAGATGAAAGACAAAGTATTTTTTACGTGATACTTTATGCGGCGAACGATGGAGATGAATGATCAGCTTATTACTGCGGGTGAGACCAATCTCAGGTTTGATCCGATCTTTTTGTCAATGTCTACCTGAACTCCTGAAGATGTATATCTGTTATTTAAAAGTAAAGCTAATATTATTTGTATATTTTCATAAGTAGGGTAACATTTTACTTATAATTCATCTTACTTACAAGGTTAAAAAATTTAAATTATTAAACAACTGTAGTACAACTGGCAAATAGTCAGCACTTAATTATCCTTATAACATTGCTGGCGACAAATTATTACTACGACAAGTAAAATATATTTCATATATTTAAGTAACAAGCTTAAGTTAGTGTTTATTTTCAGTGACGTGTAAATAGCAGTATATGTATATCACTAACCTCGGCGCCATTGAGTGCAAATGTGAGGTTAGCTGGTGGATGAGAAGGTGGTGTAGCACATGTGGCTCGCAGGCTGGAGCCCACGCCGTACCACGACCGATCCGATACCAGCTTTGGACCCCATTCCGGCGACTCTGTTCAAGACAAATATGTCGTTAATAACACCATTACGGCCAAATATGTGCTTCTGCTTTTCAATTTTCCATCTGCCCTCATCTTCTCTCGAGTCTCTTCTAGACTAGACTCTAGTCAGTTGTTTGGTAAGTTAGATTTAAAGATTGTTTATCGATAGATCTGATAGATTTAGCAAGAAAGCTATAAACACTTTTTTTTTTGCTCTCTTACAATCCTTTTAATAGATTCTCAACAATCTCAACGTTATCTGCTTTTACAAACAATACGATTTTGACATGATTAAAGTCCTACACATTATTCTTAATCCACATAGATACCAGAAGCCGAACTGAAACGATATTGATGTAGAAATAAATATTAAATAAACCCGAGTAGCCAATACCGTAATTCCTCGGTTATTTGGGATGTCTTAGACTATTTTCAGCGAATACACGGTAAATAGTTGAGGAAGAATCGACCTGAAATGTGATATCTACCATTGGATAATAGTCTTAGTTTTATCCAAAAATATTTTATAACATAATGATAAAATATATTCCGTCCTTATTATACAAGCAAAAAAGTATACAAAATTAGTATTTACGATAATTATTTGAACTCTCGTTCGTTCTCTCAACAAAAGAGATGTCAATAGGCTTGTTTGTCGCGCCAATTTTTACTCAAAATTATTGGTGTTACCACTTTCCCACCGTAATGTCAAAGTCCATAACATTAAATATACATATTTTGATACTAAAAATTTAATATTACAGCAATAATACTTTGGATATTGTTCAAGAACGAACATTGCGATTTATATTTTTATGACTGGAATTTAAATTCGCTTGGTCTTTTATTGGCATTATAAATGAGTAGCAACACTGTCAAATTTAAATTAAAACAAAGTTTTGAACAACGGCGTTTCCGTTCCAGTTATATAATCAAGGCATTGATCTGCAGTTCTCGAGAGCTACTAAACAACTATGTATATAACTAGTTAATTTATAGATACTTGTTTGCGTAGGACTATAATTTAACGTTATTCGTAAACAAACGCGGAATTATCTTGGTACGCTTCTGCGAATAGACGATCGTAACTCCAATTAAAATGACTGCCTTCAAAACAGACCCTAAATAGGATTAGAGATAAATTTTAATAACAACTGAAGGTATTTGAAAATTGGAAATCTACTGAGCGTTAAGTACACTTTTGTGGAACAATTTTGCCAGTTTTAAGAAATGAAATATTTATTTAATTTTATATATAGGTGCCTGCTATTTAAAATCACCCGTGTGTGACTAGTGAATGTTAATTATTACGACGCAGGTAAAATTTAATATTTTTGGAAGCTGTTATGAAATCAGTCACCTATTTCTTGTGTTCTGACCTATCGCGGCTACATAAATTAGGGGCACAAAATACTATAATTTATTTGTTACAATTGCAACGTAACAGCTTTATTTATAAAACCCTACATGTGTTTGTCACTGTACATCTCCTAAACAGTTGGACTGATGGTAATAAATATTTTGTTGTGTATTGAAGAGTATGGTTTAATTCAAAATCTACGCAATCGGCAAGTTTCTTAGCTGAAGGTTTCAGCAAAGCTAATCACCATTCATAAGCTGTGTTGTGAAACGCGAGAAACAATTTGACAAGCATCAGTTGGTAGCACCCTGTCAAGCAAAGTTTAACTCAATGTACTCTCAATTACGACTATTATTTATTTATCATTAATTACTTTAGCTTTGCTCAACTTCTTCCCCAACATATAATGCGGCAGCGTGGTGAAATAATCTCTAATGCTCCTGAAATACGAGCACGAAAATCACCCGTAATCAAGATCTATTGAATCAAGCCTGTCTCATTCAAGGCGTCATTTTTCTTCTAAGTAATGTACTTATTTATTTCTTGCCAGTACAAGTTATTAGACTTAAATTAGATCATCGCACATATATTTCTTATTGTAATTATTTCATAATTCTTGCCATACAATACCGAAGAATACAGAACCAAATCGTAAAACGCAAAATCTCCGTAGATAAGATGTGTTTGCTAGTATCCTACGAAATAGGTCAAAAGCTTTTTTGTCAACGTTAAAAGAAAGATCCGAGTTCATAAGAACTGTGCCAATAAACAACAATGACCTAAAACCTGAAAACTATTTGTTTGCGTATCTCACTATATTTTTGTTTGCAGGTGTAACTTTGCTGGGTGGACGCAATCGAATTAATCCTCAATAAATACGTGTGCGGCACGTCTTGTTTGCACCGGTTTTAGCGAACTGTACTTAGCGTTATAACTATAAACAACTATTTTATGTCTTGTGAAATAGGATATCACTAAATTCTTATTGCATTCGGTTTCCAAATACGTCTCTATACTTAATGTAATTGCAATGGCATAACTATTATGGTTCGTGGCCTGTTCAACGGGTGAGGGTCTCTCCCAATATTATGATCAACTATTGTTAAGGGGTATCCATCGATTACGTCACATGAATGTCATGATTATTTTTCAGGCCGGGGGCCCTGTTCGGCCAGGGGCCCGCAGTAATTTGCCGTCATGCCACCTCACGTCTTTGTGAAATTGAGTAGTTTTAAATGCGACGTCAGTTAGTTTAGGCTTGGTTACTAATTTGACTGTAAAGGGTGATCTAAGGTCTGTTCAGATACAATTGTTTAGAACCACAATTATCTACGCCGTCATAAGACTGGAAATATGTCTACATACATCAAAAGCTCCGTAAATGTTGTTTGAGAGACGAAGCGAATACTTGTCACGTATCCCGTAGACGTACGAGTATGCTTACTGTCTAGTTTCAAAGAATAAATAACTGCGTATTCTCGAAGTTGTCGAACACATTTCATCGACAATTTCTACCTTCAATCGTCAATATAAAGAATAACAATACCTGGAATATGACAACTGAAGACAAACTCTTGCAAATAAATGTTTGTATAGTTGCCTGTCTAGATATCTCAAGAAAAATTGTAAGGAAAATGGACCACGTAGAACTAACATATTGCTACATGTTGATGTTTAGATAGTAGCGAAAACTCTAGCCGCTCTGGATCTTTGCAACTAACTTGCTACGAGCGATATAATCTAACTTTGATAGATCGTTTCAGAAGATTTATGTGACATTGATTTCATATGACATGATAACTCGCGATGAAGTGATTACGATTTATTCGGTTTATGAGTTGAATCATAAAATTTGGTCGTAGTATATAGCTAGAGTTAGGGACTTATGGGTGCTTTAGGTTGGCCGTGGGGACAGGTGCTCTTATTAATAATTTATTTCATAACTATGGTTCCGTAGATTGAAGTCTTTTGTTACCTTCCGTCTATCTGTCAAAGGACGTGTTGGACATAATTTATCGATTTATCATAATTTATCTTAGGTCTAAAAAAGCTGTAATGTGGTATGCGTTGCATTAACATTTATAACAGTGCTAAACATAGAATAAAACTTTGAAATAATAGGGTTCTATGGATAAATTGATTTTCGTTTTTTGTTTTTGTAGTACTTAGTTCTAGTTTCCAAGTTATTTTGAAACAACTCCCACGGGTTACTCCAATAATACAATGTTCGTTTGGCACACTGTAAATTTCTCCAAACATGCAACAAGGGACGGGAATCAGAATTTTTTAACAACTTTTTGTTCGTTTTATCGTCAAATTTTGCTACACAGTTTTGATTTATTTATAAAACTAGTAACGTACGAGTAGGTAGGTACTCATGAAACTATTTCGGTGCGCATTCTCATTTGTTTGTTTCGCAAATAATAGCCCGTTAATGCGACAGTTACAGCTGCCGGTTTGTTGTATCAGCATAGATTTGATTGATTGAATAGCGCAAATTTGTCGATCTATGCCACAGATGGATAATATAAACAGTCTCAAATAGGCAAATTAAATCTGTATAAAATGTTACTTTATTGTAACTTCTTGAGGCGTAAAACTTTCAAAGTTTAATAGCCAGTTATTCAGTTGTAACTTAAGATAAAGTTTGGTTCCAGTCCATTATGTATATCGTAATAACTGTTAAGACTTCCAATTTGACTGTTATTATTACCTCTATATTAAACTTATGCTTCATAAAACACGAGGCGTAAGTTTAATTTTCATTTCTACTTATTGTAACAGTTGAAAACCTTTGTCATAAACATTTAGATTATTTTTAATTTATTACTTTCTGACGGAATATACTACTTTTATTTTTTATAGACAATAATTATGAACGATGGTTGCGATATTTTAAATATTGAAGTCTTTAAAAACAAAAACAAAAGCTCACGGCAGATATAATTTCTTATTGCTTTTTCTGACTACGTACTTTGTCTGTTCTTTTCTCAATTCATACAATAATCTTGAGTACTAAAAGTCAGTGTTGCTTTGCTAGCGATGTTTGTTTCGCTTGTGACGTTTTGCCTTTGGCGTTGTAAAAATAGCAAAATTCAGGACGTTATTCTTTTCCTTTACAAATATGAAAATTGATGATTCGCGTGCCTCTGTTATGATAAAAGTTACAAAAACTGTATTAAAAATAAGATTTTTATGGAACCACATTTATGTTAACTCGAATATTACTAGCTCTATTTTCGACTGGCAGCTGCCGTGATTTGGTCTATCGTTCAATTTCTGGGAGTCTGAACCAAATTAATATATGGTCACCGGAGGCAGTATTCATGCATGATGGAAGAGTATTTTATCCGCCAGTCTATCTAACACTTTTCCTTTAAAATTTAACAGTAAAATATACCCGTTTCCGTCGCAGTGTCGGGAGGCAGCAATAACGCGGCGTCCCCGCTTCCTTTCCGGTCGGCGTCGCATTGGTTTTACTGATGTCCATGGGCAACGAAACCATTCCTTGACAAGTTCGTCCAGTTTTCATCCATTTACATAAAATATTACTTAAATTCATAAATTAATTACAAGACCATCAAAATGATATTTTGTGGAGAGGGCCATATTTAAATATTATTATTTCAGTAAAAGTGGTAATTATTAATGTAAGCAAAACTTAGTGGTATTTTTTTGATAAAGATAAGTTTTCACGCCATACTGCCCTCTTTTATACAGACAGTGCCGGCCTCGAAGGATACAATAGATAGTCTTTTTAATGAACCTTACATCATAGCATCCTACCTAATGCGCAAAAAACTTCTGTATTCTAAGCTAATAAACTTACCCTAGAGGGTTTATCCGTGAAGTAGGTACATAAAGATATACCGAAATAACTTAAAATAACAATGAACGGTTAAAATAATACAAAAATCTGATAAGCGTTGGCAAAAAAAGGTTCTCGGACGATTACGCCTTGCAAATGAGGCGTAGAATGTCAAACGACCAGGTGGACTGATGAGGGAACTGTACCCATTGTTACGAGTATCTTGATGCTTGGTATAGCTGCATGCAGTATATAACTGCTTGGTATAGAAAGATTAAGAATTGTCGGAGTAAAGACAATTAGGGGAAATAACCTAAATTTTTACGAACTACTAATCGTAGACAAATAATATTGCCTGCATGGGATAGTCTATATTCTACCATCTTATTTGTTGTTTTAGCTAGCAGCATTTGGGATTTATAAAGAGTTTTCTCCTTTAGTTTAGTAGGTAATGTTTTCTTTTCTTTCTTTCGTACTTAGGTATTGTAAGATAAAAAGTTACCTAAAGTCAAGCAATGGACCTCCAAAAGCTGAATGAAGCCAATCTTCTTATCGTCGGTCTTTCAGTTAATCTAATTCTATAGGGAGATAATCAAAGCTTTAATTCATCTAAACAAAGTCTCGTCAGTAAAACGTTAAGTAAGTTAAAGGTATGGCTTAGTATTGATTTAACGGCGCGGCGAGAAGGGAACATCCGAGAGGGTCTAACAATAGCTAGTAATCTTTGTAAAAGTTAAGACAAAAAGTAAGGGCCATTTTCTCAGTTTTGCTACTGTAATGTTCGCTAAAATGTTTCTAGTGGCCGCTTGAATTATTTTAATAAACTTCAAAGTATAAATAATAAAACGTTACTATCTGTCGTTATGTTTCAACAATGTTTTTTTTCATTCCCTAACACCTGAGATAACAAGATCATTTCGCTTTTTATAGCATGAGAAAGTTTTTGTTCCAAAATTGAATATGGAGGTTTATAAAAGCAATCTAAAAATAGCGAGGGGATTGTAAAAAGTGTAATGTATAAAAATATTGAGTCTGTGTAAAGTAAGCAATGAAGAACGTAGCTAAATTATTATACCTATACATATTATATAGGTACGTACACACTTACACGCGTTTACACAACATTTAAATATCTACTTAATATCTAATAATACATACTCAAATAGTTTATAGGATTATTGTTGCTACGATATCCATAGACAGCGCTGCCGATAAAAAACACAATAAAATCGCTAGGACACAATCAAATAATCTTTCGGAAAGTTGATATTATTTTGGCCAAGTTACGTACCAACAACTTCTAGCGGTGCGGATCGTATTTCCGTGTGGAAGGTGGGGGCATCAGCGGAGACCTCGCACCGGAAGCGGCCAGCCATCGCCGGCGTCGCTTGTTGGAGAACCACCCGCCGAGCCCCGGATCTCGATATCTGACAATAATTGGAATCTTTAGCGAAAACTACTACTAACTTCGTATCATTTAGCACTTAGCCCGGAGGTTTTCAATCGCTTCAACGACGGAGTTAAGCAACTTCGGACGCAGATGGGTGAGCGAGTGGCAAAATTATTTAATGCTGCCGTTAAAATCTTGCGGCTAGATTATCATCTAGCTATCTACTCGTATAACAGCTACATTACTATGTAGGTATGTACATCGTTTCTGTTAAATAATAAGGAATAAATTTTTTTTGGATCCATTTTGAAATTAAAGTCGATTGCAGTCGTCACTAGAAACTAGTACCGAATATACTGCCTGCTATCCTTGGAATGTGTATGACGGAAAGACTGAGAGAATTGAATTGACAATTCAACAGTGATTAGATCACCTCCGTGCCTCTTCTGAATAAAAGTTACTTTTACTCTAAAAATTCAATTGAACCATAAATCGACGTTGAGCATTTTTATTTTCTCAACAACCACACGGTTGTGGGTCAAAAGGTTGTTTCTATTCATTTTGAGAGCAAACATTAACACAATTTTCTCGATGGGTTCGAGAAGCTAATCGAATTAGATAAGGGATAAAAGTAGATAGTAAAAAAACGATTGACGAGGAATCGTTCATTCTGCTAACCAATGTACTTAGAGAAAATCGAGATTAGCAATATTTTTTGTGTTACAATCATCTTTATATACAAAATCCTATATATTATGTTTTCTTTACTTAATTTCTCCTAAACGAATAGAATAATTTTAATAAATGTTTTGTGGTGTAACTTAAAAATATCAAGTACCTACTTATGGTTTAGGGCCACAATTGCACCCGCTACGTCAGTAGTAAATAACGTCAGTAACTTTAATTACTAACGTTAAGTAGTAAATAAATGAAGTAGGTATAATTAATATAATGCGCAATTTATGAACCAAACATCATACCTAAACCAGAGCTTCTTACCTACATAAAACTAACCTAATAATAAGCTATAAATATTTGAGAGCACATACATCTACTTCGATTCCAGGCAAGGGAAACACTCGTGTGTGAGGTAATTCCTTGGGGATGTATCTGTAGAATTCTTCTCTCCCCCGGTACCATTTGACGCTGTATAACGCCTCTTCGTCTTCTAGTTGCCAGCTGCATTCTAACGTCACTGTTTCACCCACTAGTACCGCGTTTGGTACATTAATTTCCAGATTGTGGAGTCCACGTACACCTGCACAAAATAATTAGTTTTATTTAATTTACTTAGGAACAGTTTCACTTAAAGTATGAGACATTAATAAAAAAAAACACGACGTGAAAAATTTTGTGGCAGGTAGAAATTGTATAGTTTATGCCATGTCCACAATGTATGTATATTCGTAGTTATCAAAAAGAAAACAATACTTGCTCTAATGTTATATTTTTATGATCTTCATCTACCGGAAGGTTCCATAGCAACTTAGGTATAGAAATGATATCTAACTTCTACGAATCTAAAGGTAATCTGAAACAGCATTAAATGTGAATATATCCCAAGTCGGTTAAGTATACATTAATACTACCGGTGAAGACGGAATGCCTCATTTATTAGCAGGAACAGGCATTCCGCTTTAGAGTGAAACGCAAACTTACTCCGCGGTAGGTTCCATCTACCTGTCGAACTGTATAAATGATCATGCCGTACATTTTGTAATAATTCAGAATCTAGAATGCCTTTGTCTTAATTTTATTTTAGAAAGCAAGGGATTAATCGAATCTAAATCAATTTGCATTTTAATGTGAAAAACTAAATTTCTAATAACAATAACGTTGCATAGGAATATATATTTTGGGGATCCCTCGAATTGAACTCTTCTATCGATGAAAATGATAAGACAATAATGCGTTGCAAAAATCCATAGTCAAATTTTGCAGATTATTATAATTATGATCATATTACAATAATCAGTTATGGACAAATTTTAAAATAACCGAAGAAAAGAATTCAATAACATAATGTAATGTAAGAGATCTTCGCCGTGTGGTATCAATGATATCAAAACAGCTCGAATTTGTATAAGCAAAATATAAGGTTCCAAGGTTTATAATCCATACCCATCCTCTGTTCCACCCCACCATGCATGAAAACTGCATTCATTAAATGAAATGTTTAAGTGGAAAGCGACCTAAAACAGCACAATTCACCACGAGAAAGAGATTTACGTAGATTCAAATACGAATGGAACTCAAATAGATATTAATTATGTATGAACACGCTTCTACAGTTAATCAAGCCTTTATGATGATTAAAGAAGACCAAATGTTATACTAAAATTGTTAAGTAATATTTATTAAGGTGGCTTTAAGATTGCAAATTTGACGGTGAATAATTTAAATCAGAGCAGATCTAAGATCGGTACTAAAGATCAGTCACAAAACAAGCTAAGAAATAAATTAAGGAATTCGTTATTTTACAGATGAAAATAAAACCAACTTTATAGAACTAAAACTACCCAAACCGCTGAAATGAATTGGCCATTGCATGAAATGAAGGTTGCTCGAAACATGCATGGCAGAGAAAAGAATTCTAAAATAAAAGAATGAAGTAAAATTTACATTTGTTGATCTTACCTAACACGAAAGTTTCAGCCAATTTTAAAATAATCGTGTATTTATTCAACCGTACCAAATACGCCAGCATTTTAAATTTAATCTGGACTTTTATTAAGTAACTTTGACCTCAATATTTAAAATTTTGAATGTCGTTTCTAATACCGAGATTAATAAAAGAGATTAATAATAACGAAATATCAGTCGGTGTCGCTGTATAATTTTGAAGATAAATTTACCAAAGAAAGAATAAAACGTAGTAGGTAGATGAGGTAAAGTGTTTAGATTTTTATATAAAATGCTTACCTCCATCTATTAAATGTTTCGATCCGTATAATAATAGTGATGTTGATGACATTCGAAGTAGAAATAATTATTCATGACGTAAATTAACAATTAATAAGACACGATTGGTCGAACCTGGGCACAATTAGATTCTTGTGTAAATAATAATCAGTATTCAGAATGTTTAATTATTTCAGAATCTGTTCAGAATCCGTTATTGCGCTAAAATCAACTAATTTCGTCACGTCCGTCGTTCCATTAGTCTCTCCAAAGAGACTTTAAATATATTGCCATCATACGATGGCACGAGAACTTCTCGGTTTTTGGAACGAAGCAAGTCCAATGCTCAGTGGCCTAGATTAAACGACACATTCAGTATTTGAATCCCAAAATAAACTCAGACTTTTTCGATAGATTTTCCCGATCTTTCAGTACTTACTCGTACTAGTGTTAATTGCGACTAGTACGAGTTTTTATCAATCGGAATGTAAAATAGGAAAATGTTTTTAAAATCTCGCGGTAGCTCTGTGTTTAACTTCTGTTATAAGTATACCTACTAGGTTTACCTAAGCGAGTATATATATGAGTTTAAATTTCAAACTTATAATAATTCTTAAGTATTATACTAAGATGAATCCTTTATTACAATGGTTTATGCTAAATCTAAGCTAAGTCATTCAAATTCACTGTTATGACTAAACCCAAAAAAAAACGAAATGTATATTTGATAATAGAATTAATTGTGCATTGTGTAAAACTGTTACTTGTATATAATATATAGCCTATTGGAGCCAAAATTCTCAAAATGTTTTTCTAGACTGAGAGAAATGAGAAGTCGTTTAAATTACGACTTTTCGAGAAGTATGCAGAAAACCAACCCAGATCCAGAAGCTAGTAGCAAAGTTTTATAAGCGCTTATTAATTAATTTGCTTCAGGGGTAGGTTAAGTCGTTGGTCTAGTTAGCTATCGTTAACCATCTTTGCTAAGTTAGGTCGAAACTTTCGGATGGCATAACAATTTTCGACGCTCGAGTTGGCAACTAACCCTCCACCAATCCACAATAGAACATTGTAGTGCAATACGCTGGAAGATTAACTACGATGATAGATCATGCAGTGAGCTGCTAATGATTCCAGTCATTACTATAACAATAAAATATTTAACGAGAGACAAGTTACATAAATTATTTCTCATTAGTGTCATTCACATTCCATCTGCAATGCATCTGCTCATTTTTAATCAAAAATTACTGATATGAGTTAAATTCGATGTCGACAATCGCCAAACTCATTTGCGTCTCATTGTCCCGTCACAAATGCGAAAACTCGTAAACGTCAGATATTATTATGAATGTCCCGGGACAATTCAGAGTATTATCCTCTGATTGCAAGAGTGCTCGACTCAATAATGACGGTGTAGCACGCATCAGCGCCAGATATTGCCAATTCAAAGTGAAATTGCTAAAAACCTTTGACATTACCACGGTATAAGCTTGCCCAGTATATCAATGCTATAATACTTGATAATACTTTTTTTTTACCTATAGCGTTATACAAACAAATTGTTTGTAGACTTTGCATTTTCACATGACGTTTTTGGGTCGGGCTGTCGACGCGCGTTTTTAAGCATGCAACACAACTGCGGTTTGATAGCATGTTCGATTTGCGTTTGAGTCGCTTTATACAATCACTGTGTACAAAACCGCGCTGAGAACGCGTTGTAACAACAATAAACTTATGTGTATTGGCCGTTCCTATACAAAGAACCGAAACTTGCCAAGACGGGGAACAAATACTTACATTGACCTGAACCGTAAATGTTTGACCTGCCGGATCAAACTCGTAATCCTTCATTCGAAAAGAAAAATCACTATCAAGTGACTCGAAAAATTGCTGAAGATTCATAAAATGTCGTACGAAATATGAAACTTTGAAATTAAACATCCAATTAAAAACATCACTGGAGACATAAAAAACTAAGTAACAAACTAAAATTATATTTTTTTGCTTTGAAGTGTAGAGATATAAGAAATATTTTTAAGACCAGTCTTTCAAATTATCAAAGCATTAAGCTTTAAACTTTTAGGTTATTTATCCAATTACCCTCTACTACTAATACAGAGAAAATGTTTATTATAGGTATTTGAATTAGGAAATATAAATAAATAAACAAACAAACGCTACCTACTCATAGCCCCACAGTGGGGCATGGATGCAAAGATACTTTGAAGTGGTTGCTATTACTTGCTATGGACAGTACAGAAATAAAAGAAGACGCACCCAGACAGAGAACAGATTTATTACTTAAATTCCGCATCGATGGAAATCAAACCTACGAGTAGCATTCACTGAAGGGCGGTAACCATTGCGCCACATGGGTGGTGAGATACTCGTTGCAATTCATTTATTTATCTCAACATTAAACTATCAATAAAATATTTCATACATTATTTTAAAAAGCTGGACTTCGATTATACCTGCACTTAAATAAAATATTGAGGCAATTTGTTTGTAAAAGTTTAAAATTGGAATGCAATTATATTTAAATACAATGATAGGTATATGTTACTTTCCGAAGTCGATTAATTCAATGCAATTACAATAGCTTTCCAATTCTATGCACGTTTTATAGAAAGCTTTTTTATTTGCATTGTCCCTCTGTTCCAGTTTATGTCAGCAGTTTAGTAAAATGGTGTACGTAATTGGTAACTAAATATCGTTCGCATTATTATCCCGTATGTAGTTATCTATTTGATGTAGAGCTTAATTGATAGCTATCTATTGTATTGATTTGTATTATATTGAGATATAAATTAAACCCGACCACGTTGTTTTGGGGACGATTTGCTAAATATTTTAATAGATTAGATACAACTAACTAAGATGCTTTCCTGTAGATACCATAATAATTGTTGCACAAAGTTTTATGGTCTAGGATTCATTGGTTAAGGGTATGCATTCTTAATAAGTAGATATTTATATTAAGTAGACATAATATTTTTGCTACAATAAAATAGATTCTGTATTAACCGTCTTAAATTACTGATATTGTTGCTACATTTTTTTTATCTTGTTGTCGTGTATCTAGTTTGTTACGAATTAATTAATTGAGGTCATATCTAATATCAGCCCAACCAGAAGATATCTAATGTAACGAGCATTTGCTAAAGCCAACCAAACGAATCAACCAAACTAGAAATAAAATAGGCTTGTTACAGAACAACGTCAAACCTAACTTAAAAGTGTTTTTGCATCGTCTTTTTTAGACTAATGTTGTATATTAGGTACCTTACCTAATTTATCAAAGGTATACATTATTATCTCGTAAAGTAAATAGGATATTGCCCGAGCAATGGATACCGCCGGTGATTGATCGATGAGCTTGCTCTGTTCAGACGTAATCAAGACTCCTTGTTGTTATTACGACATTGAGGTTATATAATCGTAAACATAACATAACAAAGGTCAATTTGCCTGGTATCATCTTACACTTGCGTGAAAATATTTTTTCTTTATATTAGCAAGGGTCGCATATTACTGTTGAGATAGAGCGACACTGAATATGTCTTTAAGTGTAACAATACTACGATCTTCATCATGGCCATATCTACAATTTAATAAACTTTAAAAAGGTATAAGTATATTTTATCTAAAAGAACTGATACAAAAAGTTTGGAAACTTGAATAGGTAGATTACTTTGAAAAAATTTGATTTACGACAACTTTTGAGTTTTAATCTATCTATCAACAGTCATGGACTACAGTTCTGTCTGAGCATGGTTTCAAGTTTTAATCGGTCACAGGCTTCAACAGAACTTACCGTTTGAGAAAATAATGAAAATGTACTCTTAAAAACAGGGTAGGTACGACGACAACTGTTAACCTCTAAATTCATCGTGAAGCTTTACCCTAATTAGATCTAGTCTTTCCGTGTGCTCTTTATGTTCGTCTTTGAAAGACAAAGCGTTCTAAGTAGTTAATTACTTAAACAGCTTGCAAGATATTTGTGAGAATCGAATTAGTTTGCCATTTAATATGGCCTAGTAGGCATCTCAATCTACACATAAAAGTTAATGAAATGAATTAGGTAGTGTTTATAGTTGTGAAGTTGTTAGTAATTAGATACACCTACTTAATTCTTTTTATAGATATCTATCTACCTTATTTATTAAAGCTAAAAATGTTGTGTTTTGTTTAAGCAAAGATATTTAGAATTACCTACTTGTCGTATTTAAAAATTCTTTTTACGAGTGTATTCCATGCCCAAAGTAAAAAGGCCTTAAGGAGTCGAGCTAAAAGAAAAAGTCAGAAAGAATGTTAAGAGAAAACGAAGTAATGGCTTGGGCGGGTGATGCGGAAATAATCTGATTTCTTTTAAATTAAATGGTGAGTGAAACCACAGGGCAAGCTAGTTATTAATGAAAATTTTTACTTCATTAATTCTATATAACTAACAGTGTAATCTTTGTAGTTCAGTCCTAAAACTGTTTTGCATGAAAACGGTTTTACAGCTGAGTAACTAATGATTCAAACGTCGAAAAACAAAGAAGTTTTTCATTGTGGAGTAGTTGAACTGTTAAGTTTTGAAATTTGCCAACGGCGAGGCTTTTGTGGTTAAAATTTAGTTGGTGGACTTTTTTGACCGGCCAGACTAGCTGCTACTAAGTATCAAATCTTTAGTGAAATTTGGCGATTTTAACGGATAAATGAACTTGTATATAGTGATTTATTTGTATGATGTTAGACGTCGATGAGTCAATATTTAGATTTTATAAATATCTTCATGATATAGATGTAATTATAATTATGATGGATTGATATTATACCAATAATGATTCTTTATCCAAACCTGTTACTGCTTTACTGAGAGCCTGTAATCATTCACAGGATGGGGGTTAAATTCGAAATCCGTCATTGTCGACATCCATAGCCTAAGTGGAAAATAATAGACTTTACATCTAGAATATAATAATATAGAAAATCGCCTACTAAACGGGAAATACAATATAATGATGTAAAGGTAGATAGGTTCGGGTAATTTTGAATTCACGTAAATTGATAAAGAGTTCTAAGTTGGTAATATCTACTGTAATAATATGTTGTAACATGCGATAATATGTTGTTTTTAGTTCTGCTTATCGATGTTTTTGTTATCTTGTTTACTTGTTAACCATGTTGTTAAGGAATGATTGAGTTTCTCGAAAATATTCAAATACCGAAATGTTCGCATTCATCGTGATAAATTGCAACCCTCCCTCGCTTTGCTTTGGTATCTCCCAAATTAGAATGTGAAAAAGCTTTTTCGTTTATTCATACTTAACTATGAAACTAAAGTAATAAATCGGTATAGGACAGACACTATACCTACTTAATATTTGGTAAATTAATAACATATTTTCCTAATAAGTAATTATTAAACTTTTTTCGACAAGTCGGGCGTAGGTAGATAATATCTAATTTTTTCTGGAGTTAAGTGAATGATATATTTTTATTTATATAATTATGATCACTTCGTACACGCTGCTTAATGAAACGTTAATTGCCTACTTAGGCAACTATTAATTCATAATAATTTCGTTTTCATATAGGTAGTGTATCACGTTCGAGGACATAATTATATTAAGTCGTCAGATACAAAACAAATATAAGAGCAATAAATAAACAATAACAAACATTCAGGAAGCTATTATATAATATTTGCAACGGCCATATTTTATTATTTTATGTTTATCCTTCCATCATATTCAATTCAAAAAGGGATATAAAATTCTGTAATATTTGCGCCGTGTTAAATTTAACGCTGTTAACTGCTGACTTTATAGAGTAAAGAGACAAAGACATGTAAAATATTTTCCAGCAAAATTTCTGTAATTTGATTTATCAGCGCCAGCGAGGCAAAAGTAATAATATAAATTGCATTGAAGGTGCTTTTTAATGTCTTTTAAATATATTACAACTGTATTTAAAGTTCCGTGTCTGAATCAACTGGACATTATAATATAATTGCATATTATGCAATGAAAAAGTACTACATAAATTCATAATGATCGAGATTTCAAAACATTTTTCATAATATTAGTTTCATCAATATTTGTCTGTAACTGTTCTAAAAGTTGTCCAAATGTAAAACAAAAGGGTTGAGAGCACGATATTTGAAATTTTTTATTTTAGTTTAGTAAGTACAGGAATTAATTTCATAGGAGATAGGTACTCAAAATTTTAAATCTTTCCATGTTCTTTATTGAATTTATAAACTCTTTTCTTTTTAATGTGCAGTTAGCGAAACGCACTTGGCTGTTTTTAATAGGATAGCTGAGTCTACCCACATTCAATTGCCATTTAGGCGAGGAATTGGCAGTATCCTGTCTGAGAGTGTCACAAGTGTCTCCTTAACGACGTTAACGAAACAAGTATTAGGCAATTTGTTTCAAGCCAGATGCTTACCACTTGTTTTATTTTCAGAACATTTGTTTTAGACATTCATAGTTAAATGTCTTTTTCAAAACTGTAACTTATTGGTAACCAAAATGAGGGACGACTTTGTGACTAGCTTACAAATAACTGCATAGACCACTAGAAATATGGTTAGTCAATGTCTATCATCTAACCCGTAAAAGACCACTAAAAATTTCAAAGAACCCCATAAATTTTCCACTCCACTATATAATTATTTATTTTACTCCTAATTTAATTGCCGGCCATTTATGTTGTCACTAACAAGACTTTGCTACTTTATTCGCGTAGATATTTCATTTAACGCCCTTTCAGAAGAATTTCCAAAAATCGTTTCTCCGAACTCGCCTAGGGTATTCCAAGAATCTTGGTAAAATTTTACGCAGTTACAGCTAACAAATTAAATGCAAACTCCTGAAATCCTAAAGAACTCTTTGCTATGTCGACAAACAGACTTAAAATAAACATTTTTTGTTATCTTGAATGATATTAAGTTGGTGTAATAATAGCAGTTAACTATTGCAAATCGGATTTGAATTTGAATCTGTTAAGTTTTCTAGAACTTCGCTTTTAGGATATTACGTAAATTATAAGCTTTCATTTACAATGACCATCAGTCATTATTCCTTCATCATTTCTGATATAATGTCGCTATTTGTAGCATAGAATACGGTTTTATTTAATTACATTATTATGAATGTACTAGTTTAGTAATTTTACCTACGGATAACCAAACCTGGTTTTAATAATGCAATAATAATATTTCAGATTGGTTCTATTATTATATAAATTTTGAAATGTTGTCGTACCTACAAATAGGACCTACAGCTTGCTATTCGTAGGTTGAAAAGAACACAGCGACGCCCAAATGACGCAAAGAAATTGCAGTCTATTGAAAATTACCAGACTTTTCAACCAAAAGGCTGCAATTAAGGTGAAATAGTTGGGCTGAGATGTACTTAGTACATATTTTACGCAGAAACAGAAAACGTGAAACGGAAATGAAAACCTGACCGGAGATGAACTTTAATAACGTCTGCTTTAAGAGAGCAACAGTTGCGAAGAATATGTAGTTATATTAATTGTGGCTTTGTTAACTACTGCTTTATGCCATTTCTGAAATAATATATTTTTTCGGTCATAACCTACTAACTAAAGTTTTAGAGATTGTCATGATACACATGACTTAAATCATTATATTTATTATTCGTTTTCCAATGTCATGACTACTATCGTGTATAACAGACAATATATAAATCGAGCCAGAACTGTTGATATATCACCGCTCCTAAAGACAAGCAATAATCGCTAAAGAACGAAGCCGATACCGCTCGTTTACAGTTGATTTTATGGACGATGGTCCTAACCATCAGATGATGACTGTATCAAAACGAGTACCATTGGTTCAGTTGAAGTGTGTTAGTTGGTTGGCTACTTGGTTGGTTGATGAATTGGTTAGTTGGTTGACGATTTTATACAATCCAATAAGTTTCAATAAAGGAATAATCTTATACAAAGATGACTCAAAGATGGATGGGGCCTACTTACCCCCTATAATGTATGGGCAGTAGGTAAGTCAAGAACTCTAACAAGATTACTTTGTAATAATGGTCTTCTGGCTTATTCGACAAATAAAGTTTGCTTTCTTGTTGTGAATTATTTGCTAGTTATTTATTACCTTGATTATCCTTCCGTAACTACTGTAACTTTTATACTTGCTCGTTCGATCAATCAATTTGCTCTTCCTTTGTTGCGAGTTAGGCTTTGCGACTAAGTTTAGGTGGGTTTATATTAGATTTAAATTTCACTTTCTTAAAAGTTACATTTCAACTGCTTTGCAGTTTTGCACAAAGAAATACCCAGCTTTCTAGATACTATGGATTTATTATGTTTGTTTGGTACAGAAAATGTTGCTAAAAACTATTAGATATACTTAATTTCTACCTAAACAATTATTATTACAATTTTTAGACGTACTTAGTAAACATAAACACATCGTGAAATGGTTGGCAAAAGCTATACTCAAATGAATTCTATTGTAGTAGAAAATTTATTGGGTATGCATGCATTTTAGGTGTCTTCTATATAGCGCTATCAAAATTGATCACTAAAATGGCACAAAGGGTTGATAGCTTTTTAAATGACAGCTCTGTAATATAATAACGTAATATGTAGCAGCTAAATAGGCAATGCGCCAGTAAATATTGAGTTGGTTATAATAACTATAATACTTATTAGTATTACTATACTTTCATCCTACTATCATTATCACAGTTAACTAATGTTAACTGTGTGGATTAATACCCAAGTAACGTTAATTATCTCAGTGTTGCCGTGCAAGAAACATATTAACTTTTTTAGCGTAGGAATTTTGTTCGGTGGTACAGAAAAAATATTACTGATCTACGTGTTATTCTATTTCCACTCTTACGCATCTTATATTTATTTCTCCTAAGTCAAAATCAAAACACACAATTGGTTATTTTTTCTTCCCGAAGTTTATTGTTATAGAAGCATATTATCCCATCCTTTTCGCCATTTACAGTATAATTTGTATGTTTTCCTTGATCAATATATCAAATACAAAGAAAATATTTTGGAGGAAAACATGTTATACTCGTAGCTAAACACAACAAAACCATATGACATAACAAATCAACTTTCTTTGTGAGCAAGAAACCTCAATCGATCATGAGACTTGACACAAACAATAAAGATGAAAATTTCTTTCTGATTATTATTATCAATATCATTTTATGGAACTACAATGCTCTAACTATGATTTTTCTTTGAGGCTTGAGCTTTTATTTAAAGAGGTGTTACATTTGAAAAATATTTTTTTCTTGCTTTTCAGAGACAATAAATCCCAGGAGTTCATGGATCTTAATGTTATAACTTAATTATCGTTTATTTATTTTCACTTATTTGTAATTATAGCAAAGTCTTAATTATGAATTCCCGTTTACAAACTTTGAGTACGTACGTAACACTAACATTAAAAAACAATATTTTTGGGTACGCAACATGAGGACGCAACGATAACGTTTTACAAAGGGAAGAAAGGTGGTTAACATAAATTAATATTCTATCATATTATAATAAAGTTTCATTTCTATTGGAATTTAAAATTAAATTTCAGTAGGCTTCTATTCCCAGAAGTACTGAAAACGTAGCAGCTTGCGTGTATTTCAACGTACGGTCGGAAAGTGGATGGGTAGCCGCTAGTGGCAAAATTTCTTGAGCGCCTCCGTGATTTAGTCGCTGGCCCCGGTAGTCAGCGTTACATGATAGTCGTTAAGTCATGTTGGAGGCCTTGGGACGACCAATAATACGACACCTACTCGTAGATTGGCCACTAACCCCTTCAACATCCGCACTTGAGCAGCCTTGTGTGAATGCCTTAAATATGCTCTAGGTGTTCAATTTTAACAGAAATCCGTGCTCAGTTTAGGGCCATTCATGGCCTGAGGGTCTTTTTATTAACGATCGAAGGTTGAAGCCAAGCTTTTATTCTAAAGACTATGCACATAAGAGCTTTATTACTGATAATACTTTGCAATCTCAACATTGGAAACAAAATATTAATTATGGTTGTTTCTCATCTAAAAATCATTACTCTCAACTTCAATCACATTATAAAACTCCTTAGACGAATCTTGGCGCATTTACATAATTAAACAAGGCGCCGAATTAAATTATTGGGAAGGTGATATTGTTTTAAATACACAAAGACCAACCAAGTAAACTTTTTCGCGGGTAGGTGTGTAATAAGTGAACACGTATTTTATATCTCTCTGTGAC
>LGAG01000331.1:126931-152234 GCA_001278395.1 Lerema accius | reverse complement strand
ACGGCTCATAACATTTCATTGCGACTTAAATGACGAAGTCACATGACTCTCAAAGGTCAGGCGGTACGTAAAATTAAAAAAGAAAAACAATCTAATCCATTTTCATAACAAATATTAATAAATAAAAGATTACTTTCCATGTCGTGACGAACTCCTATCAAACAGCGACTAAAAAAGTTAAAATTTTAATTTAAAACAAAAAACAAACGACTTTTTTTTATTTTTTATTAAAGACCTTAAAATAACCTATCATTCATCCATTTACCACATCAGAAAATTATTTGCAGTTTTTTAGATATTTGATCATATTCGATGAAATGTATAATATCCCTAGATTTTGTTGATGTGTGTATGAGCGAGGAACAATGTCCTTTAAAAAGAAGCATTAATCAGAAAAGACAAAAGAGGTCTCCGTTTCACGAATTCATACCGACACCTAACTTTGTAACAGTCAAAAGTAAACCAAGGCGAAAAGCTATTAATTATATTGGTCAAAAAGTAACCAAAGATCTGTTTAATGCCGTTCAAGAAAAGAAATCAGCAATACAATATAGCAAAACCGAAGGCAAAACATACTAATAGCCGAAGAAATAACCAAAGAAACAAAAATGATAATGGAGATGGAGACGCAGATAAAAAGAGGGTTAAAGAAAAAACAGCATTTGTAAACAAAAGAGGTACTAGGTCAAAAGAAAACTAGACAGAAGGATGGTATTGCCGAATCTGAACGAGTCGCAGATATGCGGCAATGCATTATTTGCCCAACACGAAGAATGTGTTGGGCTAACTAAGAATGACGTAGAAGAGTTTTTATACTCAGATTGTAACTGAAAGCATAATTAATAAGGTTGAAGTTCCTATTTAAATGATTATTGTTTTTTATATACTCCTAAGAAGGCCCACCGAAATTGTGACGGTATTTTTTACGAATAAGTTAAGTAAATGTTGATCTCTCCAAAAGTGATCGTTAGAAAACTCCACAAGTGTTTTTAGTTGTTTATTTTTTGAGATTTTTATTTTGTAGAAGTATTTAGTTTTGCTACGCCTAAGTAGGCCCACCGTCTAATTTACGACCAAAAAACTATTGTAACAGACTGTTTACATAGGAATATCATTATGTTAGGTTAAGCATTACGTTTTTAGATAGACTTTGTATTTATAATGTTTAGAAATAACGTAATTGTTATTGGGCCGTTTGGGTCTGGGTATGTACTTATGTTCCTAAAAAGGCCCACTTTAGAGGTTCTTAAAAACAATTGTTTTCTATAAGAAATTCCAAATAAATATTATGTTGATTCGTATGTTGAATTTATTCACAAATAAATGAGTAATATTGTGATTAACTTAGTTTCTCTATTTTATTTCAAAGTTTTCATTTATTCCAATTTTACAAAAATGGGCCTTACAAGGCGTACCTATCTCATTCTAAATAAAATAAAAAGCAAGATACTCTTAGGTGTTCGTTCTAAATTCTAATTCTTAATCACGGGTTCTTGTTCCCGTCAATTTGTTGTATTTGTTTGCGTTACTAATCATGATTGTTGTTGGTTGAAAAATTACATATTCCAATATAGAAAAAAGACGGACGTGTTAAAAATTTACTAAAAACGTGATTGTAACAATTGGGCGGCCATTATCGTCTACAGAAGAGAGTACCGGATTGAGAAGTTCTTTCTGGTACGTATTTACCTAAGCTGGAAAAAACATTTGATCCTTTACCAGAAAAAGAGGTTCGAGAATAAGAGCTCCGGAATTTCATAATGACTTAGTTATAATATTATTAACTACGTAGTAGACAATCCACGAGGACCAACGAGTTCAGTAACACGATTATTTCCAGTGTCCATTGACAATCCTCGCCAAACTACCGAAGTTAAAGCTCAGGTGCGATCTTCAATTAATGAGTGGTGTGGTATTCTTAGAGATCCAATCATTAAGCCATATTTTTAGAGTAAGTCTCTTACAACCAATTCCATACGATGAAAGGAGGTCAATATTTTTCAACAAGCACATAATACAATGAATGTTGTAATGATTTTGTTACGAAACAAAAACAATTATAATGGCTTAAGAGCCAATAAAGGTCTGTGCCCACTACACAGTACCATACCATGAACGTGCTAGGAGCGTATCAGGCACGAAAAGCAACACGATACGCTCTACTATGCCCACTGATACGGATCGACGGTGTTCTGTGCCCGTATAAATCCCGTATGATGCCAGTATGCAACATCCACCAAAACCAAAGGAATCCGTTTCTTCTCGCATGCGTAACAGCGTTGCGTGGACGTCTTGGAGTGCTATGCTAAATTTTTGAATTGTAAAATAAATATGGCTATCAGAAAATTAACTGTTAGACAACTGGCGATGATTGCTTTAATATTGGATGAGGAAGAAGAAAACAAAAAAAAAACACTCGGCGCTACTAGATTCACGATTCTATAAAAGAACGAAAAACCGAAGGAGAGTATTGGACATTATTCAGACACTTAATTGATGATAAAGAAAAGTTTTATCAGTATTTCCGAATGTCTACATTTCAATTTAATGTTTTGCTGAAAAAAATTGAAAATGATATTGTCAGAAAAAACACAAATTTCAGAGAATGTCTGTCATCTAAAGAAAAGCTTGCTGTGTGTTAACGGTAAGTAAAACAATTTGTTCGATATATTTTAAATCAAACTTTTATTAAATTTTAATATAAGAAAAATTACTCATATTATATGTACCTAAACCTATTCAAAAACATTTCCAGATTTATTCCAATCGTTAGTAATAGACGTATCCCAAGTCTCAGGAGATGTAGGCATAGGTGTGTCTCTTGCTTAACACGTTCACTGCTGCAAGCGGTCCTATTGACCTACACATACCTTGCATCGTGTGCGTAGAGAAACTTAGCGTTCTCTCCCTCAGTGCGAGAGCAATATCTCAGTGATTACTTTGAATTAGAAAAAGATGACTATACCATTATATTCGTATTTAAATACTCGACTTCAAAATGTATTAAAACACCCGTAGGACAATGTGACCCTACTCGCACCAAATGAAAAAACAGCTAGTTTAGTGCGGCGAGAGGTCAATAGCACCCTACGCCTCCCGCACCCCACACCCGCACTGAACGATGCGTGGACGCCATTTTTTGATGTTAGTGTTGTTTCGAACTGCGTCGGAGCACGTTGATTTAACCTTGCGTCCGTATTACTTCCGCGTCTAGTTTTTTTTTAATTTAAAGTGACTCTTTTATTGTGTGTTGAAAATGCAAAGAAGAAGCAAAAAGAAATTGGATTTTTATAATGCAAATAACAATAATTCAAAAAAAGATGACATCCAGAATAAGATGAAATTGGAAAAGAAAATAACAGTTTTAGAAAATATAATTATAAAACCAGCACCTGGAAACTTATCTATCAGTAAGGATACTTCAGATAGCGATAGTGAATTTGAAATATTTCCGAAACGAAAGCGAATTAAACCTACGGGGCCACAAATTTTAACTCCAAATAAATATAGTACCTTTATTAGTCCAAGCACCAAACGTACTTATACAAATTTAGATACCGTTACATTTTCTCCGTTTTTATCGCCAGACCGAAACAAATTTATTCGTACAGAATCACCGAGTGTATCATCGCTTGGAAGTTATTGTAATATGAGCAGGTGTGCATCTTTAAATAATATTTCTAATGACAAACTACTACAAATAAACTTGCCTCTTGATGATGAAAAAATACACCAGTATATTAATACTCCATCAGATAGAAAAAAACGAGATTGCAATACAGCAGCTATGCAAATGCAATGTAAAACAGATGTTTCAATTCAAAGTATTGAAAGTTCAAAACATGATGAGAGACCAAAATGTCAATTGTTACAATCGACTCTTCAACCGTCACCAAATTCACAAAGTTCAATTCATGGTTCAACTAGCATAGACAACAATTTTCAGTATTCCTTGGTTGTAACTCGCGAACATGATAGAGACGAAAATAAAAACCTTAAAACCAATAAGAATGAAAATGTAATTGAAAATAATAAGCCCAAGTGTGATAATTTTGATTCAAATGACGAACAAGAAGGTTTTACGATTTTTGCTGATAGTGAGAGTTCAATTCATAGTTCATTACCAATAGATGAAAGTAGTTCAGATTTGGACTCTCAAAATGAAAATGAATTGGTCGATGATGGCGATGTCGAACTTGAATGGAAAGATATTTCAGAAGAATTACCAAATCTCTCCGAGTTCAATGGCGAATGTACTATTAATGTTCCTATAGATACTAAAACACCTTTTGATGTGTACAAATTATTTTTGACGGATGAAATACTTATGAAAATGGTAGAAGAAACAAACAAATATGCTGCTAGATTTCCTGATATGAATGTTGTAAAACCAAAATCACGCTCAAACTTATGGAAGGATACTGATTATGAAGAAATGTTAAAATTTATAGGGACTATAATGGTCATGGGCTTAAATAAAGTGCCACATATTAATGACTACTGGTCTAAAAATCCAATGTACAGAAATGAATATATTTGTTCGATAATGAGTAGAGATAGATTTCTTTTACTATTAAAATTTTGGCATTTTAGCGACAATGACGCAAATGATAATTCAGACAAGCTGTTTAAAATTCGTGATATATATGAGACACTATTAAATAATTTTAAAACGATCTTAACACCAGGAAAATATGTCGTGATTGATGAATCTATGATTCCTTGGCGCGGAAGACTTAAGTTCCGTCAATACATTAAAAATAAGTCTCATAAGTACGGAATCAAATTATACAAGCTTTGCACCCCAGAAGGCTACACTTATGACGTTATTATTTACACAGGAAAAGGAGAAAATGGACGTGAAATCAATCATGGCCAGAAAACAGTTTTGAAATTGGTTGATCAATTAAAAGATCAAGGTCGAATTGTGATATGTGACAATTTTTACACCTCAGTGGGTTTGGCTGAAGAATTATTGTCAAGAAAGACATTTCTTTGCGGAACGATTAAAACAAATAGAAAAGGCTTGCCAAAATCTGTAGTTGCGACTAAGTTGAAAAAAGGTGAAATTTATGGCAAAATGAACAATAAGGGAGTCCGTATAATAAAATGGGTCGATAAACGACCAGTTACAATGATAAGTACATGCAAAAATCATAATACAGATATCATCGATACTGGAAGGCGAAGAATCGCTACTGGTGAAACTATTAAAAAACCTCAATGTATTTTGACATATAACGAAACAAAAAAGGGCATCGACTACAGCGACCAAATGTCAGCTTATTATACTACCCTAAAAAGAGGCTTAAAATGGTACAGAAAAGTTGTTATGGAATTAATCTTGGGTACTGCGATTGTAAATGCGTGGATTTTATATAACAAGAAACAAGATACGTGCATGCCGAAAAAACAATTTATGGAGGCCATCATAGAAAGTTTAACAGTAGTACCAATGTCTGCAGGTGAGGGTTTTTAAATTTTTTAGATTGTTTTATTTAAAAACATAAAAATATTATAACAATGTAAGAGGTTATCTCAGTTCGTGTTTTGGTAGTCTATTTCTAAATAAAGCCTACTGACATTATTCTGTATTCAGCTCATAAGCAGTTCTCTGGGTGCCTCAATTAATTAAAAATGTAGGTATTAAAGCCAGTATAAATAATGAACTAGCCTATAATTAAAGATAGCTTATTAACACAAGCACGCTAATTTACGAATGATAAACTAACGCTACGTTGGGCCCTCGGCGTTATCTATACCTATTATACGATAATCAACATAACATCTAAGCTATGTTACGCTACACTAACCTTAAACTTAATTTTACCTTATAATAAACCCGCAGAACCATAATCTACTTGCCCACTCTAGTGATTTTAAATTTCCCAAGCAAAAAAATTACTAAAATACAGATCCCTAACAAAATAACGCTATGCACTGCATGGTTTGGTGTGTGTTGCTCTGCATGTTTCTTATTTTCAGATATAATTAAAAAAAATAAGAAAATGAGAACCAGCCACATTTTGAACAAAGACGCAAAAAGAAGAAGATGTACAGGTTGCTACACCAAACTTCGGTTAACACTTTCCCGTATTGAAGCAAACAATAAAGTAAAAAAAGTGCCTACAGTATGCAACACGTGCAATAAATATTTTTGTTTACCATGTTTCAATGAAGAACATTCTTTCTAAATTAAATCACTGACTTTTACTTTTCTATAATTAATAAAAGAAATTCAACGTTTATATCGACTTGTTTTATTTCCCATCACTAAAATGTTTATGTTTCTGGTGCGGCGTGAGCTCAAATTGTACTCACAAATTGAATATTTTTTTATAACTATACTGTTCTTCCAATTCAAAAACGCAGCTACATACAGCTACATTCATCATTCAACTTTATGTTCATATTTTAAAAGCAATGGTATTTCAATCCGTTATCGAAAGACAGTTAATTTAAACCGACAGTGTCTGTGGGCAAATATGACCTCACGTCGCACCGAAAAAAAGTTCTCTTAGGGTTTATATGACCTCACAACGCACTAGCTGAAACTTGCGTGCAAACAGCGCCGCAGCGACCGTGTTAAGAACAAACCACCGACGATTATGAAAGTTTTAAATGCAGTAAATGAGGACAACATTGCCAAATTTTAAAAGAACAACATTCAAAAAGTCCTCAAGAAACTAAAAATAAAATATTTAAAAAGATCAAGAAAGAGTGTCCTCATTGAAAAAGAGGAAATTATGCGATGGCGCTTCAATTATGTTCGAAAAATGTTAAAGCTGAGAGAGGAAGGGCGAAATATTTATTATTTGGATGAGACTTGGGTGAACCAAGGTAAATAGCCTCAATTTATTACCACACAAAATCTTTAAAGCTCTGTGTATAAAATTAATTTTGATTAACATTAACCTCAATATTAATAGTAAAAAAATAATCAACATTATATCTTTTCAGCAAAAAATGTGCTAAACTTATGCCTCCGGTTATATTTATGATAACATACATAACGTACATATTGTAATATTATAATATTGTTTCAGGACATACTAAAAATGAAATATGGCAAGATTTATCAATAAATTCTGCTCCGCAAGCATTTCAGGAGGTCTTTTCTACTGGCCTGAAGGCACCTTCAAGAAAAGGCAAGCGTTTAATTATTGTGCACATTGCAGAAGAAAGGATAGGGAGATTATCACAAGGAAATGAATTCGAAGGCTTTTGAAGATTGGTTCACTAAAACATTAGAAAAATTAGAAGGAAATTCAATAATTGTTATGGACCATGCCCCGTATCGTTCTCGACGCTTGGAATGAATACCAACTATGAGTTGGCTAAAACAAGACATACAAAACTGGCTAACCGAAAAAGGTATCTCGTTCCAAGCGGACATGGTTAATAACCAATTGATGGATTTGGTGAAACCTGAAAAAGATAAATACACAGCATATATATGTGATACAATGGCAAAGGACCACAATATTGAGGTCCTTAGATTGCCACCGTATCACTGTGAGCTGAATCCTATTGAAATGATATGGGGACAAGTAAAGGGCCATGTCGCAGAAAAAAATGAAACATTTAAAATGATTGAATTGAAAAATATATTAAATGAATCTCTAAAATCAATAACTGCTGAGGCATGGCAGAAATGTGTCCATCATGTTTTTAAGGAAGAAAAAAAAATGGCATCACTTGACGGCATTACAGATAATGTAATTGATAATTTTATTATTCAAGTTACGGATAGTACAACAAGTCCGTCGAGTTCTGCCAGTGATTAAGAAGATGAATCAATAAATATATGGTGGGGTATTCTTCAAATATTATTCTTGATTTTAATACCATTTTATGATGCACGACATTTATTAAAAGTACGATGACATAATGTAAAGCTATCAATTGTCAATTTGCTTGCTTGCATACTTTTTATTAATCTCTTTAAACTTTTTGGAAAACTTGTCCAAATGTAAAATTATTTGAAGAAATTTAAATATTTTTTGAAATACATTGGTAGGTCCCATGTACCTGCTTCCCAAGATGAATGGTTAAGAACTCAGGACCACAGTTATAAATGGAACTTAGATCATCCAATAAATCATTTATCTCACCGAAGAGATAGCCGCAGATGCTATAGAAACGGTCCATTTTCATGCAAAGAACAAATTTTTGGACACAATGAATAGTGATTGTATGGACGAAGAAATAGGAAAACCATACAACACGGAAACGTGTCCAAACATGAAAGTATTTAAAGAAATGAAAATGTCTTATAGAATACATTTGCAGCTACCTGCTTCCCACGATGACGGGTTAGGGACCGAGCAATAAACCAAGTATTTTTAAATTAAAAAAGGTGATGTAAAATTTAAACACCCCATAACACAAACATGTGCTGTTGTACTAAGTATAGGTCTCTGAACACGTTGGACCGAAGTTAGCAAACTTTGCTCCGACAGCAAAATTCAGTATACCCGCGCGACTAACTCGTACGAGAGCATCCGAATCGTACTACCGGGCGTAGACGATTTTAAATAGCTTACCCGACCATTAGGGCTTAGGCAAATCCCATACCACACATACTCACTGACCGATGACCGTATAGTTAGGGTCATGCTCCGTGGAGTTCCGTACGAACTATCTCCCGAATCAATTACTGAGGACCTTCAGTCGCAAGGATTCCCAGTTAAATCCGTTTATATACTTAAAAGTAAACAGAGGTACCAATACCCACTCTCTCTAGTCATCCTTACACGCCGTCCGCTAGGAACATCTTTAAAGGACCACTCACGGTCTGCGGTTTATATAACATCAGACCTAGAAACGCAGTTATCCGGGTCAATGTCATAGTTGTCAGTTATACGAGCACGCTTCAGCTCTTCTCCGGGGTGCGTCAAGTGTCTCGCAGCTAAAAGCACTAAAGAGTGCACTTAAGTAATGAATTAGTAAGTGGAAGTCGATAAAAGATAATTTTGCAAAATATCAAAAAAAAAATAAAAGATGCCAATCTGCCGACCTGTCGCGGACTATACTTCACCATGAAAAATTTAACCATGCTTAATCTGAAACTGTACCTGAATTACTCACAAAAATTTACCAAAAGTCGAACCCTTCACGTATATTTAGAGACATGTATACATAATTGTCATGATGATTGTAACAATACATCTTAGTATTATTTGTTTTACGTCATATTATTTATGTAGTAGGCAAATATATAATAAACACACTAATAACATGTAATTTTGCAAGGCACTGCCATGGTAAACGTGAGCGCTGTAATGTTCTATATGTATATTTTAGGTAAATAAATTCCCTTATCTTATCCTATCCTATCTTATCTAATCTTATCTTATCCCCGGAGGCTACTTGTTGTTGGCGGGCGAGGTGTTCCCGGGCAGCCGCTGGTAGAGCCGCGGGCGCGCCGCACAGCCCGGACACACGTGCACCGAGATGGACACGGCACACTCGCACTCCCAGCAGTAGTACTCCTGGCAGCGCCCGCAACGGTATATCTACAAATAATGCAATATGATCAACTATTTTTTTAACCGACTTCAAAGGTTATTAATTGTACTATATGTTTGCAATTATTGTATTGTAATAGAATTGAATATAACTGAACTGAAATTCCATTCAGTATTTTGTGCCTAAAAATGGATTGTGTTGCAGTATTAGTCCATCACATAATTATGCATTCTAAACAAGAAAAGAGAATAAGATACTGGCTCTTAACTTTCTAGCTAGAACTTGACAGAGAGTATAAAGTAAATGACTTTATACTATATTAAGTACCTCAAAGACAACTTGTCACTTACATTTTTATCCAGTTCCGTGAAATTTCGTAAACAAGCGAAACAGTACTGGGCCTGCCCTTCATTTTTCAGTTCTTCATACGCTTCCACAGGGAACAAATGATGGTATGATCTGCAATGCACAATGTCATTATAACATACTACTGACTAACTATTCAACAGATGTTCATATAATTTTAATGTGACACAGTAACAAATTGTTTTTAATTATGTATTATTAGATTATGAAATTAAATAGTACTTAAATTAAATTAATTATTTATCCATTTCATTATAACTGTGTATGGCACAATGTATAACATGCCCAACTGCAGTTCAATGGATCCTGGGTTTGATTTCCAGCTAGTTAGAAATTAAAAAAGAACACAGGGTGTACGCCATTTATAACAAAATATGGACACGTGTCTGAATCAAAATATTATTATTGTTAATAATAATATGTGGAGTAGGTAACCTGGCGAGATGCGGCGCGGAGGCGAGCGTGAGTCCGCACGTGCGGCACTGCGCCGGCAGCGAGCAGTACTTGCTGCGGCACTGCGGGCACAGGTGACCCTCGCCGCCCACGCCCTCGCCCTCCTCTAGGTGGCTGCCAACAAACATCACACATACAGTATACTGATATACACTGGGAAAGAGTAGTGTAGAAGTGTTTCTACAAGGAGGACACTGTATCAGGTGGGAAACAAGTAATAAATAGAAAAAAAGACGATTGCTGAAAAGGGGGAGAAGGTACTTTCAAATAATCTTACAATCGAGACCAATCCAATGACATCCCATAAATGTTGAAATCTGTGAAGCAATCTATTCTCTAAACTCTAGAGCGTGCCAAGCACAACACACATACACATAATCTCGAAAAAATTACCTTCCCTACGCAATCTGATAATATATCCTATAGATGTCAAGATTATTTATACCACATGCAGACAGTGATGGGCGGGTCGGCGCCGCCGGTCTGGTCGGGCTGCAGCGTGGGCGGCGCAGTATGCGGGAACCCCATCTTGACGAGACCGGCGTCTAATGCTCGCGCACGCGGCGGCGGCGCCGTGTACTCCAGCAACAACGACCTGTAGTGCACGTCGTCTAACACCACCTATTCACAAACACACACATACACACATACTAGTATATCAACTAAACTTGTCCACGCACACACGCCAATTTAACGACTGACAGATTTCACGCTCTTGTTACCACACACAAACAACTTTATCAACTGATGAATACCATGCACTGTTGTCAATGTATGTTGTTTTGTTTTCTTTTATTATCATGTATATGTATGAGTTTACATAAAAATGTGTTTCATTCTTCTACACTAATATTGTTAAGAAAATAAACATGTTATTTGTTTGACATTAATAATCTTGGGCTGTTATCTTCATATTGAAAAAAAAGGAATTTCTAACTTACAAGATTTCATTAAGTAAGTAAGTGATAGTGCACATATTTTATGAACCAATTATCATGATAAATATAATTATAAGGCGACATTAAAAACAACAGAATTTACTATGGTGATTTTAAGTTGTATTTATTGCATTGATCAGAATGTTACCAAGAATATGAACAAAATGTTCTGTACACAATTAAGACATTACCCCATATTCCCCGGAAGTATCTTGACACAGTTTCTTGCATATCCTTACTTCTGCTGCTAGACCAATCACTGAGCATCTAATACCATCTGTTTTGAGTGCCTGCCAATAAAATATAACAAACTATAATTTGAGAAGAAATACATAAACTTCAAATCAGCAGTAAAATCATAATGATATTCTTAAACATTATTCATTAAACAATATAGTAATATTCTTTGTCAGATAATAAGCTCACTGTACTAATTGTGTGGTTCTTTAATGGTTTGAAACAATAACTGAAGCTACAGGCTTATAATTTTATCATAAGACACCTTTCCAACAATCATAACTTTGGTGTTCTAAACTTATTCAATCAATGTTACAATAATGACATGTTATGACAAGAATTTGTAAGGTAAATATACAATCGTAGTTTCACCTCTGAAAATCCACAAATTCCATAGCATAGCGATAGCAGATAATAGATACTTTGCCTAATTTATAGAATGACATAACTTTGTAGTAAAAGTAATAAGGCTTACCTGTATAGTGGTGTTGATGTCTCCAGGGTCACAAGTAGTAAGTGAGGCCATAAGAACAAGTAGTTCTCTTGATGCATGACTAGGCAATGGCTTCAGCACTCGACCAGCCAATTCTAGAGTATTTTGTAATGATGGCTCCCCAGTTAATACCATTGTTGATAACCTGTAATAATAAAATCTATAAAACAAACTTCATCTTAAAAAGTGCAGTAACATACTTATACTTATTTATTTACCTGGCACCTATAGATTAACCAGGGTATTATTCAAGTTACACTTTGGTAAATAATAGTAAGCAGACTTACCCTTGTACAGCTTTCACATGTTTCCTTATATTTCCAGAAAGTTCTGTAATCTTTTCGGCTCTCTTATTTTTCATTACTATTATTCCTAATTGACTTAATGGATTTTGGTCAAAAAATTCTTCAATGAATTTCTCTAATAGCTTAAAAATAAAAAATAGAATGTTAATCTACAATCAAATCAATGAAACAAATAACCAATTGTGAATTAAAGGGCAAAAGTTTTAATTACTAATTACAATAGCCAAACCTTCAGTGTGCAGAGGAATCTCATGGGCTTTAGGTCTTGGGCACTCATAGCCTCCGAGCAGTCTATAGCTACCAGCAAGTGACGCATCATCCCCAGCCGCACGGGGCCACGCCGAGGAGCAGCAGCCTTCCTAGCCGCCTTCTGAGCGAACTCCGCGACCAAACTCTCCACCAAACCATCTTCATCTTCTTTAATAGCCTCCCTAAATAATTAGTACATTATTCCCTGTCGGATAATGCCATGTCAGGTGTCGCGGTTAGAATAAAAGGCCGGTGACCGATGACTGTTATGTTTAAAAAAATCATGGACTAATCTGTTCATGTGCGGAAATGTTTATGTTTAAATAATATCATGTTTCATATTTTAAAAAATTGTTAAGGACCAAGAAAAGTATAAAATTACCATGATCTCGACTCGAGAGTAACTTACCAAGTTTTCTCATAACCTGTTTCCCATCTGTACTCTTTTGCATCTGGTTCGTCGTCTGCCATTATAAATGTAACGTAATTAAACGAAAATAGCGCAGAAAATTAAGTCTGATAATCTGATATTAAATTCAAATAAATAACGACAAATAATAAAATAACACTGCTCCGTCTACCAAACCACCACTCCGCTCTTTCTCTATATTCATTCATCATTCACAAACTTGTCTATATTTTTCGACAATGTAAATCATAAACAAACCTCTTTTTTTCTTACAGACTATACATATTACACAGAGTATAGTAGATTATTTCCATTACAGCATCATAAACATAAAGAGAGGCAAACTCACAGAGCACTATAGTAAAAATGATAACCAAAATGATGCAAAACCGGTGTGGTGTATGCTCACCTTTGACTTTTCAAAGTATACAAACAACATTGTTCTTTTCGTTCTTTCGTTCGATACTAACACCAAAAAGACTTAAGTTGGGCAAGCTCCTGTGAGCGCAAGTCTCCTCAGCTCATTCATATTTCATAGCAAATAGCAATCAAATCATGAGTTCATGGCATCTAGCCTTTATGCATGATGCGTTATTGTCTCATCTTATGGCTTAACACAAAATACTAATACACGTTGTACATTTACCCTCTCAGAAGGTACTGTTAACAGTGCTCGACCGACGTACACTCAACAGTCATTCTGCAGATCGAACACGATCGGAGGGCCTGTGCTTCACACAAGGTCTCCTTGCGGATCACTTAACCCCTGTGTGTTGTATTGAACACCTTTCACTAGTGCTTTAGTAACCTGCACTATAACTATAGATTTTCGTAATTAACTAAAAACCCCTATTCCATGTCCGTCCGCCCTCTTGGCTTATTATAGTATACGATTTTTATATTTACTTACAACAAAGACGCAGAAATGTCTCTGATTTACAACTAACATCATCGTCGTTGAGGGACTTGAGTGTACCTTCTATACATTATAGGTAAAGCAGAAATGTTTTTTCTAATTAAAAAAAAACATTCTTCTAGCCTGAAGTCTCTTGAGATGACTCTTGAGTCTTAAAATTATTGTCTTTAATCATGGTGAGCTAAGTGCACAAAAATATTTATTTTGATTTTGGGGTCAAATAGCACCAGCAATGGCATGGTGTTGGAATGTCTGTTCTGTATTAGGTGTAGAAGCCAGGATCTTAGTCGAAATTAAATAAATAAAATTATCTATACATACATTTAGTACCGATTTATTTCAAAGTCTAACATAAAATTACAAAAATAATAATGAAGATTCTCATTTTTATTCATTTCCTAGCAAAAGTTCCAAAGTGAGAGTATTTATATATGTGACCAATCTCATTATCTGATTCGATTTTTATTAATGATAACAGACTTGATGTAATCTTGCAGTACCCTATGTGTAGTTTCAGCTAGCAAAGCTTGATCCACAAAGTGCTAATGACTTTGTAGCTATTATAATTATAAAAAGAAATTGATTAAATAATGCTCTTTATAACTACAATAAGCGACTTATCATTATTGAAATATTCTAAATAATACAGCTTTACATTTAGACATAAGACTGACACTATTCCACCATTAATGAAGTGTTTAAATTCCAATATTTCCGAATGGGATTATTTACATAACACTACTACAATTTGAGAATAGGGAATGGAATCAACTACATGTAGTTTTATTACTACTACCACAAAGTTCTTTCAACAAAAATGGAATACAACAGATATTATACACCAGGAAGATTGTGTCAACGTTTCCTTTTCAACAAATGTATTATAATAAAAATGAATATAATTATAACTTTCTTCTTACAATTTATCACAAATGCCTTTCTTAATCTTGTATTGTTTTGATACTTATACAATTATGCTGTGCTGTCATGTTAAAAACACTATACATATAGTTGGGGATTACACAGTGATCCAGAAAAATAAATTAAACAAATCTTAGACAAAATTAAAAACTAGAATATTATATCTAGTAGTAATTACAAAATGCTAAACAACTTTAAAGTGAAATTTTATATTTAAATCTAACTTCTTTCCTTATTCAGTGATGGTGTCTTTATCCACTGACAATATCTTTTAAATGGTGCCCATTTCATCTCTGGCAGTGGCTGACTAGCTTTGTAGCACAGGTACATAGATATATAATTACCCATCTGCATAAGGAGGCTGTTTTTGGAGTGTAGGTATTCCTTTCTTCATAACACCCTAGAATCTAAACGGCTTGATGGTATACAACATATAGGGTGTTTATTTCATTCATCTCGCATTTGAACATAATATATTTTTTTAAATTACTTCCCCCCAAAGTTTCAGCAGTTGGGGTTTTTTTTTTATATATTAATGAATGAATGAATACTAGTTTCTGAATTTAATGGTTTCATGGACAGCATTTCATAGACATGTTTATAAATTCTGTTATTGTATCCCCAGTACCTGTGCTACAAATCAGCCAGCTCTCTCAGGAACATTCTTATGATCAGCATCAGATTCACTCCGTAGCAGCCATTGCTCGTGCCTGCGCTCTCACCCTCTTTTCATATTCTAATCTGTTTTGACTGAAAAAAAAAACATAAACAATGCATCGTAACTTAAATACATTTAATATGACACAACTAAATAACATTTATGAGCATAAACAGGAAATAGACAATGTTAAACACTCAAGATATAAGTTTATCTACATCATTTTGTATAGTACAACTTGTAGTATTAAGTCATGCCATATAAATTTATTATTATTAAGTCTATCTTGAGTACTGAATTATAAGACCAAATTTTTTTTATAACATTAACATAATAAATAAGATAGACAAATTGCATACCAGTAAATTGTATAAGCTTCAGCTTGTGCTGGATCTTTGACATTGGGTTCATTTAGTAAATCTTGAATTCCCAGGAGGATCTGTTTGATAGTGATGGCTGGACGCCAATCTTTTTCCTCGTCTAATAGAGACAGACAGACTGTTCCAGATGGGTAAACATTAGGGTGGAAGAGAGGTGGTTCGAACTTGCATTTAGGTGGACTTGAAGGATAATCGTCTTTGAAAATCATACGCAACTTATAGAGGCCACCTTCCCATGGAGTCTGAAATTTAAAGAAAAAAATAGTCAAGTCAACTATCATAAGGACTGTTACAAAAATATAGAAAAGTTTTAAAGTCAACAAAAATATCAGTCAAAAGAAATTCAAACGATTCTAGAGGAATTTGTAGTACAATAGACAATACTAAATACTAACCCCCTTTTTACCGGGAATCGCGCATTCCCATGTCATTAGGTTCAGTGATCCGTCAGGATTTTTCATAGGTCGCGCTACAAATCCCTGAAATTAAGGACACTTGTTAGCAAAACGAAAATTTCATCACTGCAAGAGTTTTTAACAAGATGTCTGTAAGAGTTGTAGGTACACTTACAAAAGGATGGTCCTTGCGCCAAGCTTTCCTTTCTTCGGCTAACCGTGCACTCGCTATGCCGGACATTTCCTGTGATGAAAATATAGTTACAAAAACAATTACGTTCAAATTTGCCTTTGAAACACTTTTAAAATATGCGAAATTGTACTCACGTATCACAAAGAAACAAACGTAAAAAATAATACAGCGCGAACGCGAATACAGAAAAGCGTCCGAGTCCCACGATGCGTCAGTACAAAATACAGATAAAAAATACTATTTCCAAATTAGAAATGGATAGGTAGATAACATAAGCAATTCTATACTTTATGGATGGTGGATGGTATTATAGAAAATGCTAGATTACACTGCTATACGAACAAGGAATATAATACTCTAAAGAGGGCATGATCACGTCTTCTTTTAATGGTGTAAATCTTGTAAAGCAAGTACCAGCCATGTCATGGCCAGTGTATACGCAGCATTAGCGCGCACGGATGCATCACTATATCACCACAATACAAAGAGACAAATTACGGAGAGACTAACTAATCTCTAGTCACTAGAGACTAGTGTCTATCTCTATCCACAGAATATTATCCCTGACATCGTATACACGAAGCACATCCTTGATTTCAGTATCATTTAAGTAATTAAATGTGTTTTCATTTCAGTCATGTCGGGTTTTATTTTGCACGAAACCCTAAAACATTTTTTATCGGCTATCTACCTATCTGAAAAAGAAAGTCCCATTGAAATTGGTTTAGCCATTTCGAAGACTACCCGAACTTTAATGGGGCCAAATACTCTCTTTCTGTTGTGTCTGTACACTGAATACAGAGACGTGTGTCTGTACATTGGACATTTTCTTTGTTTACTTTAAAGATAGACTGGCAATAATTGAAACGTTTATTTTAAATAATTATACCTACTTTACGTCTGTCTAGGTTGATGTCCATTAAACTGAATCTTGCATGGCTTATATAATAACCGAGAATGTGCTAGAATACTATGGTCTCAACCCATTAAAGGCTCGCTATTGAGCACCGGTCTCTCCTCATAACAGAGGAGGCCTAGAACATACTTTACCACGCTGCTCCAGTGCGGATTGGCGGAGGGGTTAGTGGCCAACCCAAGTGTCGGAAATATTTATGCCACCCAAAGGCATCCGACATGGCTAACAATTGTCACCTAACGGTAACAACCGGGTCCGACGGCTTCACGTGCCCTTCGATGCGCGGAAACGCTCAAGATATTTTTGCCACCCATCCACTTACTGACCGCGCCATAGGATCGACGCAAGCCGCCGGGCTATAAGCGCTACACTACACCTACTTATTGCTATAAAAGATGGAAAATTATTAATTATCAATTTATAATTTCCGTGGGAATAAGTTCCCACGGAATAAAAGTGAAAAGTTAGTATGAAGGCCAAATAGAAACACGAAAACTATAGGAAAGGAAATTATTCGTGTGAGATAATGGTAATGAATGAGTAAGAGTTAGTTTGGACTTGGAGACACTGTTTCATCTTGATCACAGATTTAAATCTAAATGCTCTAGATCAGCTTATACAAAACTTGACTTTGTAGAGTTTTTAGCATGATAGGCCTTGCCCCAGGCCAGGATACTTTTTATCCCAGAAAGCGGTTTGATCGCCTTGGGATAACTGATAATAAATAAAATATGTTCAATAGTAATATATTTTATTCTTTTGATCTAAATGCAAGCCTTGTATTGTTAATTATTACAGTAATTAATAATAGGTATTTATTTAATGTGTAATGATAAATTGAACAAAAAATAATAAACCTGTAAAATAGCTCAAATAAGTAGTATAATACCCTTTAATATCATTTGCCAAAGCAATAAATGGATAGTCAGTATATATATAACTAATACAATATTGCTCGTATCGCTCATTACTTTTTAATTAAGTATCTGATTATTGAAATTAATTACAATAGAAGATATTTCGTCCAAAAATGACGCAGTAGAATTTATGTCGGCAAAATTTTTCGGCAACTGAATGACAGAAAGCCTGTTACGTTATGCGCATTCTTGATTATTTTGTGATTGGTTATAATATACCATTTGCTGCAGTCTGATTGGGTGATTAAGTTTTTGTTGACAAAGAGAACAGAAAATGTCGGCGAACGTTAGGGAGCAGTGCAGCGTTGTCGGTATTACTTTTTTAACCTCATAAAATATTTGATTGTCGGAGAAGTTTGTTCCGTTTTGCGTTGTACCTACCTATTCTGTTCTTTAAATAATTTCATCTGTGTAAAAATAATAAATGACATTATTTTGGTAAGTAGCGTTGAGTATGTACATAATTAATGTTAAAAAAGATTATATTTATCACTTAAAAATAATGAAAGAGAAGATTACATTTTATTGAAGCGACGCCAACTAATCAGAAACAAGCGTCTATATGTATGTGTCTTACTAAGATTTATTTTTTTAGAAACTTATAAAATTAACAAAGGACATTACAATAAGAATTAGAGCAGTTTTATTAGTTTGTGCAATAAAACTGCTGAAATATCATTAATTTAAAAATATAAAGTGAAGTGATGATCATGTTCGAGTTATAAATGAGTTGGCGGGAATACCAACCGGCCTAACGAGGTTATATTTATAACATTATTTGACATGTATTGGTAAATACGAATTAAAGTCCTCTTATTACAGATAAATTTACAATTGAAACAAGATGACATCTATGGAAGAAGGGGAAGCGATTCCCTCTGAGGAGGTGCCAGTGGGAAATCCAGATGAATTAACAAAAAATCCTACTGCTTTAAAAGGTAATTTAAAACTGTTTACTTTTATCACTCTTGTTTGCAGGTTTGAGAGCCTTAGGAGATTAAGATTATTTACTAACAAAGTTCGTAGCTTCTATTTTTCCCATGTATAGATGTATTTGATTTGACTATTTTGTAAAGGTTTCCCTTTTCTAATTGTGTATGATAATATACATCAGATATTTGTTTATAGTAACTTATATGTATTAGCAAATAATTAATTTAGTATGTTTTCTTATCAGTCACAAACAGATAGCTGATGTAAATGGGATGTAAATAAATATTTCACTGTGCCGGTGTGCTGTGCATTCAACCTTTTCAGTGTTCATAATTCTACATACTGAAATTGTGTTATACTATTAAAATGCCTCTATAATAGCTTAATATTGTTTTAGTATACTATTTTGTTATAGTTCAGAATATGCAACACTTGTTAAATTTAGCAATAATGAAAAAAAAAAATTGTAAATACAGAAGCCCACGAGCAGATGGCGACACTGGATGTGTTAGTGTGTGGGGAATGCCATTCTGCTTTCCACTACATAGAGGAGTTCAAAGAACACAAAGATGCCAGCAACTGTACAGGCAAATCACCCGTTAGAGATAGTGTAAGTTACAAACAACATCCATTAAAGTAAGTGTCACTACAAAGTCTAATAATAAATGGATATTGCAATTCTACAAATTATATTTTAGAATGAGAGTAAGGCACAAGTGTGGGCATTTTTGCTGTGGAAATGTTCATCGGCCCGAGATGGGTCCACATCTAATACTGACAATAGTTGGAAGCTGTACCAACAGTGGTGTCGCATGCCAGAGGCACAACGCACTGCTTGGATTACTGCCGGAGCAAATGTTCAGGCTCTGTCAAAGTTTGCACATGCCAAAGTTGTAAGTAAAACTTTGTAATCTTTTAGGTTGAATTACTGAATTGAACTATTGTTTATAGATAATTTGCCTAAGTATAAAAACATTTGCAGTCACAAAATAAAATTAGAATATGCCATGATAATTTGAGCTAACGCCATCTTGTGTGCAAGATCATAACTTATTATTTTCATTACTCCAACCCAAGTGTTGCAGTTTGAAAAGTTAATATGAAAATTAAAATTCGAATATGACATTATAATATAGCTCATTTCAGGCAATGCCATCTTGTGTACAAGAACAAAACTAATTATTTTAATTTTTCCAACTCAAGTTGTTTGGTTTGAAAAGTTAATAATTATGAAAATAGGCATAGGTCCAGGTGTAATAATAGGTTAATAATAGTCTATTTGTCTTAGATGGAATTGAAGACTGAAGACCAACTAGTTCCTGTACAGTCAACACCCACAACAGAGGTAAAGCGGAGAGGCAGACCAAAGAAACAGATTAAGGTGAACATTTATTAAAATCATAAATCATTAATAGTCTGGCTTGAATTAATAATAGTCTCGAGTTCAATAACTATGCCTCATGCTATTCAACTGTGAGCTCTGCATAAATTATCTGTATATTGTATAAACAAAAGCACATTGTTGAGTGATTTCCATATATTAACTTTAAGGAGGAAGCGGAGGCTCAACCGTCAGGAGAAGAGAATGAAGAAATTAAACCAACTCTACAAAAGGCTCAGAATAAAACATTGACCACAGCTGTTAAGTCTAAGGTATGGTATGATTTTACGAATGTTTCAATGAAAAAAAGAACACATTATAGTATAAATCTTATATTTAACTGTTTCTTTATTCACTTTATTATTTTTATACGATTGTGTAAGGAAGGAGTATGTATGTCCTTTTCTTTGGTACTCTACAGTCCCAACAACTTCACGGATTTCTACAAGTAATGTATCATGGGAATCATTTTCAATGTAAGAATGGTGTAGACTATATTTTTTTTGAAAATACCTTTCCAATTTTCGGAAGTCAGTTTTTCAGTCAGTCAGTCAGTTTTGTTTTAATTATTACTAGTTACATGTTATTTATTCTTTTGAAGACTTTATTGCAAAAACCTAAACACTAGGTAAACACAAAATGCGGACTTTATGCCTAGAGGCATTTTCTACCAGTCGACCTGTGGTGTATGTGAGAGAGGCGATAGGTGGCGACAATAATAAATTTGGAGGACAAAGAATTTAAGAAAGTACTTAAAATGCTGTTATTATAAACGTAATAAACTAAATCATGAGCCTACATAAAATTTAACGTAATTATGCAGGATGCAATGGAGCGGGAGTCAGTTCGCAACGCCCAGGAGCGCGTGCCGCCGTCGGAGCGGATCGCGCGGCGCACGGAGCGCGAGGGCGGCGACCCCGCCGACGCGGGCGAGTTCGTCGTCGAGAAGATACTCGCCAAGCGATTCAACCCGCGCCTCAAGCAGTACGAGTACCTGCTCAAATGGGAGGGGTACTCGCAGTAAGTGTACTCTACATTTTTTTTTGGTAATAGCAGACAAATTAAGAGATCGTAAGGGACGTCTACGAAATCGTCGCTGACGGATATTAAGAGTGACAAAGGTATTACCAATATGTGCTCACCTAAGAAAGAGAGGGAAAAGGAATGAATATTTTTTGGTGGTTGTATTTATACTGTTAAATTAACAAAATTGTCTGTCTATGTGTCAATCATAAAAGTGTATCTCAAGAAGTAAAACAGTCACTAGTTTTATACAGTGTTATTAATACTGGAATTTTCTCTAAAGTTTTACGATACAGAACAAAAAATTATAAATGCGACATCCTTTATCCACACGCGTCTCAAATCAACAGTGAACAGAACACATGGGAACCGGTAGAGAACATGGCGACGTGCAAGCATTTGTTGGAGGCGTTCGAGAAGCAGCTCGCGCGGCAGAAGGAGCTGAAAGCGTTGCGGGCGCAGCAACAGCAGCAACAACAACAGCAGCATCCCGTACAGGTCACTATACACGACATTTTAAATGTAGACCTATCCCTCAGATCCAATAGGTTGTATGTCTCTCTGAAGTTTGTTTAAAATAAGTCATTTCTAAATTCTTTGTAATACATTTTAGAATCTAAACGATTATAGTTAGTCTAGGTTGTTAAGTATTCAATTAAATTAATTTTGTTTGTTTTTTTATTGTGGAGTTGACAAATTTTGTTATAAACAGGTTAAACAATTGAACACACCGGTACCTCAAGTAGTAAAACAACCTGTGAAGAAATTCGACAGCCCAGCTTTGACGTCTACAGGGTAAGTTGTTTTTATATATTGCTAATTAGAGTAAGTATAATGCTAATTTCATATTAGATCTTCCTGCATAGTCGGCAGTCTTTATTTTTTACACGTGTGCTTGTAGTAATACTTTTTTGCATCTTGTCTCACATCACAAATAGTAGTATAAGTTGTTTATCAAATAAAATATTAGTTGGAAGTGATATTAAAAACGAATAGCCTTGTGTGTTATAACTATGTGTGTATGTGTATGTGTGCAGAAGGTTACAACGTACGAGCAAGGTACGCGCTCTGGATCAGGTGAAGGCGTGGTGCGGCGCCGACGACGAGCCGCCAGTCAAGAGAGTCAAGCGCGAGATGTCCAGCGACGACGACTACTCTGACGCTGACTCCGGCAAGGGATACAAGCCAGATATCGGTATGTAATCTCTATTAGGGCGGGCGCTAATGTCCTTAATTTGTCAGATTCTCAATACCCAGACAGTAGGGGAGAGTGCGGTAGAAAGAACCAAGGGTAAGTTGTGCCGACGCAAACATTTCCATGTTAGATAAAGATTTACCCCACTCTCCCAACTAGAAATTCAGAATCTGAAAAATTCCGGACAGAGAATCAGGTACAGGATAAGACTGAATTTATTTATTTAATTTAAATCTTTATTGCTTGCAACAATAGCGGGGTTAATGCTCGCAGCATTCTTTACTAGCCAAGCATCGAGTCACAGAGAGCTTAAATCGGAAATATATGTGTGGCTTACAAATATTTATGTTGTTAAGTGTATAAGAGAGATGTAAAAATTTATTTGTTTTATTAATAGATTAGTATATTTTATGTATTTATTTTTTGCCGAAATCATATAAATGTATTTCACGATTGATTTTTAAAGATAGTTTACTAATAATAGTGACTAGTGCAGTAATGCTTTATTGTTAATGTGGTGCAAAAATGAGTATACAATATACATCAGAGAGACTACCTATTAAAATGATTGACTTATTTCAGTTGAGAAGAAAGTGGTTAATGGTCAGTCATCTCCTAAGGCTAACCTGGACCCGGAGCTGGTGAAGTCTCTAGGTCTCAGCGGCAAGGGGATGCCCAACATCAAGGGTGTTATCAAAGTGGACCCCAAACACATGCCAAATCTTTCCACAGGTACTGTTTAAACTTTAAAGTATTTCAAATGGTACATGAAAGACATTGCAAGGAACATTTTTGTTTAGAACATTTATTATTATTAAAAAAATTACAATTTCTATTGTTTTAGGTGTGTATATAATGTCAAAGTCATCAGGAATAATGAAAATAGACTCGCCCGGGAAAATAGGTCCAGGTTTGAACATTGACGAGGAAAAAATCAGAAAACAGATACTGGCCGCTAAACAGGTTTGGTTTTATTCTTTTTAGTTTACGTTTTCGCTTTGGTTCACTTAAAGACTAATCATGTGAGTCATACGTTGTAGGATATTTTATTATGTAATAATAATCATATTGCAATAATTTATTGTAGAAAAAAATGGAAGAAGCCAAGAAATTGTCGCCTGCCAGGACACCTGTACAGGCTACACAGGCAGTAAGTTTTAATCTTATTATTAATTTATATTTATTATTATAGTTTTAGTTTACTAGCTAATATGTATGTGGTAGTGAAGTATAACTCAAGTATGTTAGTTAATTTTCAGCAGTATTATTGTACTTACCATATTTATTATATATTTCAAATATTACATCATAATTATGTATACCTCGTTTTTTTCGTCGTGATATAAAAGGTAAACAATCTTACAGTGTCTTTTTTATGTAATTATCGATTTAAAAATAAGACAGACACAAATTTAAAAAAACTAATGAATAAACAATAATTTAATGTTAAAATAAATTTCTGTTTACTTCTAAATATTTTTATAACTTAATGATATAAATAAAAGTTGTGCCAAGATTGTTTACCTTTTACATCACGACGAAAAAAACGAGGTATAGTTACACTTTTTTCTTAACTCTTGAGTGGCCGAAGCCCGAATTCTTGTCATAGTACAAAGTAAAACGAACTAAACATTACAATAATAACTATGTAATACTTGCTACATTGATACAGATCAGGAAACTTATGGGTCAGACGGTGACAGAGAAAACTATTATCACACCTTCAGGGCAGAAGATAATTCAGCGCACGATACAGAGGCCGTATCCACAGTCAGATGGAAAGTCACCAGTCACTATACTCAACAAGAAGTTGGCTCAGGTATTTTCATTGCTAAGTTGTCTATTATCTATTAATACATAAATGGATAAGTATAGGTACATGATACTGTTAATTTTAAATGAGTCGCCATTTCGGTTCATAAAATTATTTATTGTTAATTACTGAACTATTTACACCATATTTGATATCGTCTCTTGGTATTCTCCAACATTCTATTTTTTAAATCATATTTCATAAGCAGGGTTCTAATAATAAAGCCGATTTCTGGAAATATCATAATGAGCTGGTTTTGTTGTGTCAGGGTGACAGTTTGTTGCGTCGCGGCGGCTCGGCGCGAGGTCGCGGTCGCGGCGGAATGGCCGTGTCCACAGCCGCCGGGAACATCGTCCACCTTCGAGAGAAGGCTATTAACTTTGATTTTGAGAAGGTATGATGGACTTTACGGAATTACAATTGTTTTTTCTGTGGTCTAACCTGTATGTATATTATTCTGAATAGAATACACACTTCGCGAGGCGCAACATAATTTTGTAAAAATTTTGACATTGATTAAAGGAGTATCGATAAATTATAGTCTCTATTTAATCAAAAACTTTGATAAAAAAATAAAACCTCAGTTTACCCTTTAGTCATAAGTAGAGATCTGCGCCCTCTAGTGTACCAGTAAGCTGAAATATACGCTGATTGTTTTATTGTTCAGTCGGACGGGTCGTCGGATACATCGGACGGCGTGGAGGACCCGTTCCCGCGCGAGCTGGGCCCGCTGCCGCCGGA
>LGAG01000331.1:85011-106829 GCA_001278395.1 Lerema accius | reverse complement strand
AAAATTTATAGAATGTTTCTTTACTTCGGAGAGCATATTAAATCATCGACCTCCTCAAAGATTAGGAGCCTAGTACCTGCTCTGCTTAAGAGTATTATTGATGTTAAGCCATCCTTCGCTATCAATATATTTCGGTAGTATAATTTAAAGCGATTTGATAGGTAAAATTACAAAAATTGTACCTCAACAGGTTCTGTGGTCTTTTTCCGACGTCCTCGTTTTTTCTTTGGTTTAGTAGCCTGACTGTTTTCTAATACATCCTCTGAAATAAGAAAAAGCAAAAATAAATCAATGTAATACAAAACGTGTGACAATATGCTGAGTTGTTTAAAAAGTTATTGATATGTTAGCTATATATTAAATATGTCAACTAGTTAAAAAAAAATTATCGCATATCCGGCCGGATAGCAGTACCAAACTGATAAGGTTTAGCTCCGTCCATCCTTTATTACTCTAGTACAAATAAAATCCTCACCATAGTCAACAGGATCAGCATCGTCCGGTACAAACGCGTGGACCTTGAGATGGTTCATGAGGTCGCACTTGCGCACGTACTGCACGCCGCACAGGTTACAAGCGTGCGGCCGGTCGTTCTGGTGCGCCACCATGTGGTTCATCAGAGCCGCCTTCTTGCGGAACCTTCGAGAACAAAAGTCGCAAGGCCACGGCCGCATCGCTGTGTACTCATCCTGGGAATTATAAGAGAAATAACGTATACAGTAAGAAATAAGTATACAGTAGAAATCTGCATCGTAGAAAAATGTTAAAATAATAGTAATCCAGATGAACGAGGATTTATTACTGGCTGCTGATATTCAATATGCATTATAGCTATTTTACATGTCAAGTTTACAACTAGAAAATAGTAGTTCAGCCATAAATCATTAGTCCCTGTGATATTTTCCAAAAAGTATCATCGCAACAGGTTTAAGTCTATTGAATATCAAGTATATTATAGAAACAGTTTCAAACAATGGACGGAATATAAAAACTTATACAAATAACATAAAATTACCTGATCAGTTGGTAAAGGAACATCAATATCATTTTCTAGTTTAACATCAGTCACTGGATTAGACAAATGTTCCAAAGGCACTTCCACTCTAAAATTAGGCAAATGTTACAGAATAATACAAGCATTAATAATTTTCAGATCTAATAAAAAATTACATATTCTCACAATAAAAATCTTCATATCAGATTTTTTCATAATTCACTTTTTTGTCACTAAAGATAACCATTTTAACTGAAAAACTAAAATCTTATAAAACTATTTGCAGTGTTTCACATCTGTATACATCTAGCATCAAGACTTGCAAGGCATCTTATAAATAATAAGCTGAATGTAATTTAAGACACTATGCCTCCAATATACAGCTATAAAAGAAAAATTCCAATTCATATCAACCCTGTCAAAAATATACCTTTCTTGTCCAACTGGCAAAACCCAATCATCTGTGATGACCTCTTCTGTCACACATTCTACTTTAAGATCATCAGCCAATTCGGCTGCGTCGGCATAACTGACTACATCTTGTGATAAATACATCAGATTCTCTGCAGCCATTTGGTCCGTGTCTGCTATCATTTCTTCTGAGGTCTGTAGAGAAAGAACATAAATATGTACGCAAAATATTTAACATCATGCACATCACCAATTTAATTGCAGTTTTATCAGTTAACAATAATATTACATCAGTATTCAATGAAAATAGCTTTGTTTTTTTTTTAATTTGAATGAATTATTTATTAAAAAACTTTATTTCCTGCACATAAAAATCCAATTGCTTTGTTTTCAAACAAACTATTCCTTTTTTTACATAATCTTCATTAACATGATCAAATCATCTAATGGCTGTTTATCATGAAAAGTCTTATTAAACTACAGGAACTTTTGTCAACCTCTGGTTTCTTCAGTTACCAGTATTTAATAATAAAGTTATAAAAACCTCACTGCACATATTATTCTATAATTATGTTCAATGCGATTGTCCACAGTATACTTTAAAATATTTTATGCCCAAATAAAATACATGCCAATTGTGGACCATAGAATGTTTTTTGTAATTATTTATAATAGCAAAGAAAAGCATTCAAAATAATTCAATAAAGATGCATACCATGTTTGAATATGATACAGATTGCACATTTTCAATGGCACATATCACTTCAGATGCCACTACACCAGGTGAATGCTAAAAGAGTGAAAATAAAAAATTAAATAAAATGAAAAAGGGATTACAGAGTAAACGAAAAATAATAGAGTTGGAAATTAACACTAATAGTATTAATATAAATATATTTAATCTAATAAATTAATATAGGGAATTTAGTTCAAAATAAAAGATACAGAGAGCTTGGTAAGAAGGTAGGTACAATAGGTTAAATTGCCAACTAAATAAAAACCTTATTTTAATGACCTTAAGCTACATTTCCACCAAATATGTTATGTATGTGTAAAAACTGATGTATAATTGTAGAATTATACATTTTGTCTTATAAAATATGCTAAACAAAGTGACATAGAATTACATAGTTTGACAAAAAGAAAAATTAAGAAGCTGCTTCATTGTGTATGGACTACTTTAGATTATTGTCCGTCTTACATCTTCACTGAGGAGCCAGAGTTATATTAAAAAAAATTAAGGTAGTGTTTAAAGGAGCTATTTCAATTGGCAATTTTTGTTAGAGATAAGTTATTACCAATTTTGTTATTACCAATTATGCTTTGACTGAAATTTTCTTTAAAATAGTTCAGAAAGGTGTAAAAATTAATGAATACTTTGTTCTCACATAAGAAATTACAGGTAGTAAATCAAATAAAAGCAGACCAAAATTAAAACATGCAACAATTACAAAATAAGCTTATTAACAGGGAAATAACTTTGGTTAACTATGGCAATTTTGTTTATGACCTATGTTAATAATAAAAAATTGGGTACATTTACTTTATCAATTAAACATACCCAGGGTACAATACTTAGTTACACTGGGTATGAGAATTCACTACTAAACCTCATTTTTTTCATCATGATATAAAAGGTAAACAATCTTACACTGTCTTTTTATTGTAATTATCGATTTAAAAATAAGACAGACACAAATTTAAAAAAACAAAAGAATACACAATAATTTAATGTGAAAATAAATTTCTGTATACTTCTAAATCTTTTTTTAAATTAATGAAATAAATAAAAGTTGTGCCAAGATTGTTTACCTTTTATATCATGATGAAAAAAACGAGGTTATAAGTAATGTAAGTATATAAAATATGTTAGTTACCTTGACTTCCACTTCCTCCCCCCAGGGGAGACCAAACTCTTCACCGACACCCTCCATTCTTATGTATATTTACATTTCACCCATAATATACCAATATGCCGTTTGTACATGTTGTATTGATCCATCTGAATACTTCATTCTTCAGTTTCAAAACAAAGTAAATGTGGTTTACATGCTTTATAACCATTTATTAAATCTTGATGTACCTTAGCTTATTTATTTACAATGTACAATAAAATTACACTGATTTATTGCAGTATACCCATTACCAATTGCTAATTAAGTTGCACCATTTTAATATGTTATCTCTAGGTAGAATTTTCATTTGTTAAAAGATTTCAGATCACTTCAAAACTTTGTTAGAAATCAATACTTATTTGAAATTCAATCATATTTCTAACACTGTTGTTGGTACCGATTTTTCACTTGCAGCTGATGTATTCCTGTCAGTAACTCTCTATACATCTTACTTGATCCAAATCAAAACATCAACATAACCTTAATATTACAAACATCATCCTACAATGTAATCTCAGATAATTACATAATTTCAATCAATTGCTTTTTACCTTTAGAACAATTTGCTATAAAGACAAACGGTAAATATATACGAAGAGGTGAAACAAAAATGGTGTCAAATCTCAAGACTTGATAATGAATATTAGGTTATATGTCAAACAAAAGAAAGGTTATGCGATCTAAACAAACTTAGACAAACTCGACATTAAAGTTGAGCATAAATGGATATATATACCTTAATATTTCAATGCGGATTAAATTGATTTCCTCGCAATCGAACTCACATCCTATATCTATACGTTTACATGACGCAATCATAGAACTTAGTCAATGTAGTTTACAAAAACGGAATACAACAAAGTAAGCTAAGGTTATCATTTGATAGACTTTTATCTCACCGAGTTTTGGTTTTTGTGGATGAATATTTATAAAACCTAACTTTTTGTGTTCTTTCAGTCTGATTATTTTGATTTTTGGTTATTATGCAAATGGCTATCTTGCAAATTACTCTGTTTCTAAAATTATTTCTTTTCATTGAGCTAGACCACAGTCTACAAAGTTTCTCTAAGCCACAGAGTACATCATATCAAATGTTATCTGCAGGATCCACCCTATTAAGGGTAACGTACACTATACATTTTTAAGTTAAATGTATTCTAGTAATTAATACACAGACATATAAATAAGTTCTTATTTACAATTTATAAATAAGTTCTTATTTATATGTCTGTGAATTAATAAGATTCTTGCCGCAACATTACAATTAAATATAGAGAAAAATATTATCTACCGCAGTTAAAACTATCGAGATTGTTTGGAGTGCTTTATATGAGGTGAAAAACGAATCAAAAGGAGATTCAATACGTATTTATTGAAATTATACATGTAGTGAGTCAAAATTATCTTAAAACTCAAAATAAACCTGTATTTTGATAATAATTTTATAATTGAGAAAATACGTCTATGGCAAAAAAAGCGGTACTCAGGGCCGCGCAGGATATGTTGAAAAATAAGAAATCTTTGAAATGACATTGACGTTGACTTGACATTGACACTCTTGATAAGTTGACTTGACATGAACTTGACAGTTACTTTGGTCGTTGGTGTTCTGTTCATCTTGTTGACTAGAGTCATAGAGTGTTGTGTCCACAAAAGATAAGATAAGGATAATTTGATAATAATATTTTAATTATTATTAACATAAATATCCTTCAGACTAAATAATTAACAATTACACAGTAAACGATATTAAACATATATAAGGATGGCAGCGGAACTAAAAGAACTATGCCAGCTTTTGTTTCCAAATTCAAACACAGGTAATATTAAAAATAAGCTTATTTCAAATTCACCTTGGATATATTGAAGTATTTTGATAATGTTCATTTTTACATTTTTCAGAAAACGCAGATTATTTCGGTGATGTTACTGATTACATTAAAAAGTTAGGATCTCAAAACTGGGAACATATTCGCAAAGAGCCAGAGAGATTGGGTGAAGAAATGGGTCATCTCACTGAACAGACACAAGATCTAGCATTTACTAATTACAAAACATTTGTTGAAACTGCTGAGATTTCTCGGACAATCATGAAAGACTTGGGAAAGTCAAAAGATTCAGTAGCCACATTTCTGGAGACAATGCCTGATTTTGTTGAGGAATGTGAGAGATTTTCTCAAATGGCCGGTAACATAATTCAAGAAAAAAAGTAAGAATTGCTCTCCTATTAAATCACACAGAGAATAATCTATATAATGTACTATGACCCAATGAACTATGTTAAAACAATAAAAGATTAACTTTGATGAACTTTATGTTTCAGGCGTTTCAGCAGTGTTCGTAATCAAAGTGATAAGCTCCTTGAATTACTGGAATTGCCATCATTGATGCGGGAGGCGCTTAATGCTGAAGACTATGAAAGTGCCCTTGATATATTCACATTTGTGCGCAATTTGTCTAAAAGATATGCAGAGATACCTATAGTGCAGGTGTGTAATTTTTAACTTTTTAAAGCATTTGTAATATCTTTCTGCCATTGACTTTTTTTGGCAAACTAGAGTGAATGCATTTCCAAATCAATGGAGAGACTAATCGTAAAAAGTATGTTACAAGTAGTGCTAGATTAAGGAGAAATGATTGCTATTTTTCAATAATTACTGTAATCTATAGCTCTTTGATACTTCTCAAACAATACATTTGGAAAAAAATCTTATTTGGTATGAAAAATTATACATACAGATTCTGTAATAATTAAGTTTAATATAATATTTCTTTTTTCAGAATACAACTTCAGAAATAATGACTCTTTGGTTTGAAACACTATATCACTTATTTAATCAATTGCGGTATGATTTACCATTGCCCCAGTGTCTTCAGGTAATAATTCCTTTATATTTTCTTTAGACCAATCATTTAAACACAAACATTTTCATTTTTGATATTTCAAATTCTTATGAAGTCATAATGAACCATCAATCCATTTGAACACATAGTTGTACTTGATAAATATTGCATATATTTGTCTGAAAGATGGCTTAATACTTACTCTATAATCTATTCTTTAGATCCTAGGATATCTACGTCGAGCAAATACAGTATTCAGGTCAACAGATGATGAACACAACCAAATGCATTTAATAGGACATAAAGGTAGCAATGCCGTGTTATCAGATGGACTCCACTTACATTTTCTAAAAGCGAGGAATGCTTGGTTTGATAAAGCACTGGAGGATGCCAAGAATACAGAATGTAAGTACTTTGTGAATCATTATCTGTAAACATTAAAATTCTAGCATGTCTATTGAACCTAGATTCTATATCGGTAGTTTCAAGTTTTATTATAATTATGGTTTATTAAGTTCAATAATAATTTCTCCTGATATAATATATTAATATGAATTGGATCAAGTAAAACATGACCAGTTTTTTTATTCTAGCATCTGAGAAATTGTTGCGGAGGATTGTGGAACTACACAGAATACATATTTTTAATGTTTTAACACAACACAAATCAATATTTTTGTCTGACGCCCAGGACTCCAAAGTGAGAGATGATGAACTCAGTGGGACCAGTGCTTTGTCATGTTGGTTGAAGCAGAAGGTAATTTGTTCCAATGCCAAATAAATACATTCAATTCTTAGATTACATAATGTAATTTATTGAAAAATTGGGTCATTATTAACCGTTAGAAGGTTGATTCATAACGATTGAAAAATCTCACTAAACTCTTAAAGTTACATTTAAACACAATTTGAAAATGTCTGCTTTTATTTGAGTTTTAATATTGTAAAGTTTAATAGTTTTAACATCATTGTACTTCTTTACAGGTTGAAGTGTTAGCTCAAATATTGAATCAGGATTTGTTAAGGGAAGATGAATCAAGTTTTGAATCATTACTTAACCAGTGCATGTATCTATGTCTCTCATTTGGCCGAGTGGGAGCTGATTTGAGATGTGTTTTGACACCATTATTCCGTAACAATGTTCTTACACAGTTTCATAATGGTTTAGAAAAAGTAGATAGCCAGCTTGAACTACATATGAGATCATACAAAGTGTCAACTATCAAGAATGTACCGAGGCCCGTCAACGAGAATATGCCGACTGGGCCGCCCGAGAATTTGTTAGATTACTATCCATTAGCTGAATACTGTAATGGGTTGCTCACTACATTGAATTCTTTAAGAGTCACAGCACCCTTAAATATTGTCAAAGATGTTTACAACGCTTTCAGGAAGTCTTTTGATAAAGCAGTACAGATACTGATTGCTTTCTACCATAAGGAACAACAGGCTTTTACAGATATAGAGAGGCAAAATTTTGTATCATTGTGTGTTTGTTTTTCTGAAGATTTAGTTCCATATATCACAAAATGCCTTTCGCAATCATTCCCACCGATTCAAATAGCAGAGCTCTTAGGAGTTACATTGACTAATTTGCAGGAAAGTAAGATATTGCTAATTGATCAAATTGAAATATGTAAACCACTTAACGTAATAACGGGGCTAGTGATGGGATAGTATTATGTAAGTATTAATTGTTTTTATTGTACCCATGTAAAAGATGAAATATAAATTTATAATTGTTTACTTCAATAAAAAGTTATTACTATTAATTTGTAGTATTTTTTATTTTTGCGATAACATGACGTTTACAATGTATACTGTACATGTGAGAGTTCTTTTGACAATGAACAATTTAATATGAATACGAACTTGCAAATAACAGTAAAAATAAAATAAAAATACTGAATGTTTATATATGAAAACTTTAATCTTTCTTGAAAAATTACGTAATTCTTAAACATAACGTAAGGCACCGCCTTCTTAATAACTAACAGAGATAGCAACAGTAAGGAATGGTTATAGATCGACATCGATGGACTAATCATAATCAGCACTAACCACTAGGAAAATCTGATCTTCTTGACTCTGGATTTTCCGTCATCGTTTCTGGAAACTTCATAAAAGTGTGTGACCTTATCGATATTTCCTAGAGATTCAATAAATTCCCTGTCGTGCGTGATGATGATGAACATGAAGTTTCGCTGCGACATTCGTTCCTGCACGATCTCCCCGAGCGCCGAGCACAGGCTTTTCACATTCTCCTCGTCTAAATTAGTCGTCGGCTCGTCCAGGGCCAGGATGCCAAATCTACAAATTTAAAAAGAATTTAAAATATATATTTTTTTACCAGTTAGTGAATGTAGTTACATAAAAATCCCTCGTCAAATAGCCGTTTCGAATGTGCTGAAAATATAAGGTAAGGTGGAGTAAGACTAACACACGGTCAAGACTAACACTGTCTATTATCTCGATATGCACTTGAAGAAACGACATGTGTGTGTTTTAGCCGGGAACATTTACGTTTGTTCTATCTTACACACTGGAAGAATTTCGTATTTAAGCTATACGTATCGAGATAATAGACAGCGTTAGACTTGCCCCGTGTGTTAGTCTTACCCCACCATACCTTACCTCTATTTACCGATTACTCAAACAAACATACTAATATGAAACAAAACAAAGCTTAGCATAGAATACCATACTGTTATTGAATATTCATCAATTTGTACTAACTTTGAACTGAATGTCTCGGCGAGCGCCAGTCTGATGATGAGACAGGCGAGCACCTTCTGTCCGGCGCTGCAGCGTCCTCGCATATCAATCTCAACGCCATTTTTGCTTTGTACCACTCTGTAATAAGTACACAAATAAGAGTAAGCTATTTTAAGTTGGTATATTTTTTCTAGATACATTTAATTCACCCTAAATATCCCCAATTCAGAGACTATGTATATTATTAAGATTTAGTTAGTTCGTATATATTTTTTTTATTAAGAAATAAATTGGTGTAAGGACCTGTAGTCATATTTGCGGCGTTCAGAATCAGCCGTCATGCCGCCTTCAGTCTTAATCTCAATATAATCAATATCATTTCCTCTGTAAATCTTTCTCCACATTTGTCTGAAATAGAAACAACATTTACAAGTAGGAATTATTAAAGAACTTTAGATATTAACCAGTACTCGTGGTTATTAAACTTCGTAATTAATTAAATAGGCCAGAAATTATTCGGGGTCCCATTTATATTTTTGGATGGTAACTCGTTAGTGATACCTTTACTAAGGCCTATTCTTACTTTAAGATGTCCTTGGTTAATATAGTTTATAAATATGCCCAAAAATATAACTGATCCTATAAAAATTACCTTATAATAAGATTGATATTCTCCATCTTTTCCCGGTGGAACTCCATCAAACATTTCTCTAGAGCCACCGAGTAATCTCTAATGTCCTTATCGATAGCTTTAGTAACATGCAGTTTATAGAATGCCTGTCTGTATCTGGTCTCCACATCTTTTTTCATGTATCGATTTAGTTCAGACTTACTTCGCTTTAATTGTTCCTGAAATTTCATCATACACATTACTGAAGTTTAGCCTAGCTCCTTGACACATACAGTGTTTTTTTATATATTAAGACATATTATCATAATTTGATGAATACATAAATCCCTACTCAATCCTATAGGAACCAACTTATATTTACCTTAAGTTCTTGTAGGCTGCCTTCATTATTAGCTTTTTCTCGGAACAGTTTGGTCTGTTGTATCAGCAACGGCTTCTTTTCCGAGATAGTCTCAACGCTGACCCCACTCAGTTTATCATTAACAATCTTTAGTTCCTCTTCATACTTTGTTATACCGGTCTGCGCTGTTAGCAGTTTCAAGTTGTCGTCTAAATTATGTTTGTACACCTGAGTAAAATATTTTTTACTATTATAGGCAGTATAAATAAAGTTATACATTATATGGTTATGTTCAATATTTCCTTTTATTGCAATATTTTTTTTATGTTTAGAATTTTAGTATAAAATAAATACAGGTAGGTTCATTCCGTTATAAAAAAAATCGAAATGTAATAATACAAAAATACTTAATATTCTTATTACTGCATGAAATTGACTTAAGTCCTTATGGCATTCAGTCTGTCATCGAAAAAATCACAAAGATAGTTAAAAACCATATAAAGCATTCTTTAATAGAGTTGTGTTAATATTTGCGTGTATTACATACCTCTTGCTTCGCCACCTCATCTTTCAAGGTATCAATTCTCTTGGTGAGCGTGTCGCGGTCGATCATGATTTGTTTCTGTTTTTCCATCAATTTGTCATTGGCAGTCTTTATTTTTTCAATCTCATTCGGTATATTTTTATCTATATGTTGCTTAATCTCTTTCTGAACTGTCTCCACTTTGTCAAACGCGTGCACTACTTTCGTTACGTCAGCCATTTTAACTTCTATTGCCGCCCTGTAAATAATGTATCAAGCAGTACATGAAAAAGTTTCTGTATACAAAAATAAATCTGCTTTTTATCTGACTATATCAGAACGACAATGTATTTTGAGCATAAGTATGTATGTATGTTCATTTAATTGGCAAGTTCTGCTGCTGGTCTGGCTTGAAAGGTTTCAACATACAAGGTGTATAATACCTAGTTTTTTTCGTCGTGATTTAAAAAGTAAACAATCTTACAGTGTCTTTTTATTGTAATTATCGATTTAAAAATAAGATAGACACTAATTAAAAACACTTAAAGAATAAACAATAATTTAATGTTAAAATGAATTTCTGTATACTTTTAAATATTTTTTAAAATTAATGAAATAAATAAAAGTAGTGCCAAGATTGTTTACTTTTTAAATCACGACGAAAAAAATGAGGTATAGTTGAGTTTGTCTCCATATGTGGTAGTGACATGGGCAAATATAAATTTTTAAACATTTAACAATATAGCAGAAGACAAATTAACTACTGTCACATACCTATTTTTCTTGACGACTTCGTTCTTAGCTTCCCCCTTTTCTTTAAGCGCAGCGGCGAGCGGCTCTGTTCCTTGCTGCAGTTCCTTTAATTCCACTAAAAATTGTTCCTTATCCGCTTCAAGTTGTTTCTGTGTTTCTTGCAAGTTGTACAACTCTTGTATCTGTTAAAAAAACCTTATGTATAAAATATTTCTTTTATTTCTGCACTGCTCCCTTGCCAATTTATTCCTAACACACAGTCAAGTTATTGTTCCTATAATAACCTGCCCGTGTCAGTCTTCCCGCTCACTTATGATGTACGAGTGTTTAAGATGAGAGTGATTAGACTTTTTCTAAGTTAGTGCGTCTACTATCTAATAATTAATACTAATAATTATTAGTAATTAGTATTTATAAATTATATTTTCATAATTGTCGATTTATATATGTATATGTTTAGAGGGATTTATCTAACCTTTTTCTGTACGTTAAGTACTTCCTCCTTGAGTTTGTTTTTCTTGTCGGCCATAGTCTGCAGTTTCTTGTTGTGAGCGTTGATCTTTGTGTGAGCGCTCTTGATGCGCGCGCGCAGTGTGCTGATCTTTTGTTTGAGGTCCTTTTGTTTGGCCATTGCATCCTCCAGCGTAATATCTGTTATAAGTTCCGTGCATTGTTCCTTTATTGTTTCTAACTGGAAATTAAAAAAAAATAACAAAATGACCAAAATGTAGCATGTCGAAAGTCTAGATTATTGTGTGTTGTGTATATTAGTGTAAGTAAATAGTAGTTTTATGGCATTCGGTCTAGACTGAAATTGTTCTGAAAGAATAAACTATATTAACATTAACCCAAAAAGCCCCTAACATAGTTATAATTATCATCGAACTTGATAGTAAATTTAGATTAACAACTTATATGAACTGCTAGAATATAAATGACAATATAATTTAGTATAAAGTACAATCCATACCTCTTTAGTAGTTGCTTTAATCTCCTTAGTGTAGCGGTCCAGTAGCGGCATGTCTCCTGTGATTTGTCGCGCGCTCAGTAGTTTCTGTTCGGGCTCGGCTAGTGACAACGATAACTCCTCCTTTGATTCTGATAAACTTGTTATTTGCTGCAAACATTAAAGCTAATGAGGTTCTTGTTAAAAAATTAATTCCATTGGATGTGTAGGTATTAATTTTTTTTAATCAGTATAATTATTCTGACATGTTCCATCTATTACATTATTATGTACTTCATTTATTAATAACAAATATTTTTGTAAAAAAGAGCTAAATAACGCATTATTTTGAGCAGTTAGTAGTAATCAATAAAGTGAAATAGGTCCTCCTCCTCCTCTAGAAAATATTAAATTATGTCATTTCACTTATTAAGACCACATGATAGATTGCCTTGAAGATTTCATCCTTTCAATTCTTCAAGTAAAACTTTTTAAAGGTGTTGTTTGTTTATTATTGCCCCACTTCATAGACACATGAACATGTTATTTACCTTATCTAGGTCAGTCAATCGCTCCTCTAGTTTAGGTATATCAGTTTCCTTCAGTGATTTGATCTTTTCACTGAGCGACCTCATGCTGAGCAGATCGTCCTTTCGTGCGGATTCTTTCTGGAGTTCCTCCGTAGCCCGCTCCAGCTTAGCCGGCACATTCATCACTTGAGTGGCCAGTTGAGATATTAGATCTGTTACCTAAAACAAACAAACATCAGTAACACACATTATATCATAAGGATTTCTCAACTATTACGTAACGTAATTTTTGATGATTTTTGACAATGTAACGCGCCAAACGTTACGTAACACACAATTGACCATTTTTATTTAAAATGTTATCATTTTGCCGAGTTAGAAGAATTATTTTCCCTAGATTTTTTTGCACAAAATAAATACAATGTTACGTAACCTCTCCTCCCCCTACGCGTAACGCATCGTAACATTTTACAAGATACCCCTCCCCCAAATTGCGTTACGTAAAATATAACGGTCCCTTAATACTAAAATATCAGACAAACATTATACCATTTTATTTTTTACTTACCTCAGTTTCATTGTCAAATCCACGATTACAAAGAGGACAGCAATTGTTGTCTTTGAGTTGGCCTTTAAACTTGGAAATTATAAATATCGACGAATGGAGTTCATTTGTTTCTTCCTGCCAACATAATATACACAATCAATTCAATAATCACATTACCTTTTATTATTGACTTCATCTCCACTCAACATTAACTATACCCTGTTTTTTTTCACTGCGGACTAAATTGACATTAGCTGTGTTGCTAGTTTTTTATGAAACATTAATAGTGATGTGCCACTACCGTAACTTCTATCTTCTACCGATTTTCAGTAATAATTACAAAAATGTGTCTTTGCAATATTTATGGCATTGGCTACAGTCCATAGACCAATTAGAGTGTAGTTCCTATTAAAAACTTGTTATTGCGTATTATTCAACATCAAATTTATATAATTGTCATATTTACTTAGTGTAATAAGTAATTAAAATTAATAAATATATATTTTTTTATCTCATATCTTCATATTTACCATTATTTCTAAAAAATTCGTCTATTGTCAAATAATAATAAAATTAAGTGGTAACCGTAAAAAGTTACGATTCATAAAACCGGTATCGTAATACAACACTATTACTAAAAAGTTGGTAACATTATTTTGAAAATTGACATTTGCATGTGTCAATTTAGTCCGCAGTGAAAAAAAACAGGGTATACGTTTGTAGAGGACCATTCACTAACATAAAACACGTAATAATATTTAAAAGAAAATTGAAAAAATCCTACTGATAAGAACATGGCACGGTCATCGTCTAGTGTTTATATGGGTACAACTAACCTGTAGTTTCTCAACGTTAGCGGTGACTTTAGCGAGCGTGGCGTCGTAGGGCTGCGTGCCGCACGCCTTGTACATCTGGTCCTCGGCCGCCGTGAGCTCGGCGCGCCGCTCCGTCAGCAGCTCGCGCACGTGCTTGCGCTCCGTCTCCAGTGACGTCATCTGTATAACACAATGTTATTGGTTTGTCCCGTCGATCACTACAGTAATTAAATTATTATTATTTATTTATTATTCTTTTAAACACACTTATAGCTAACAATACAGGTTTGCCTAATGCGTTAACTAGTGTACATAAATATTCTTAGTCCATAGTAATCAAATAATAAATATGTCCATCATAGAATTAGATGCACTTGTCACAGTTCCATATAAAATTTGAACTTAAAAACTCTGCTTAAACATTCGGGTTTTCCTATATAATAATAATAACATTAACAGTATTAATGCAATTTATACCCTATACTTATTACTTAAAGTTTATAATAATATTAAATTCAATTTTGTAATTTATTTTAAAAAGCTTATGACGAGTCCCTTCTGAAAGAATTGCAAGATTAAATGTGTTTTATTACAACATAGGTTATCATGTTATTTATAATCACTTGCATAATTTGAACAAGTTAGGTATACTTACTTTAGTGTGGTTTTCTTTTAATTTCTTCTTTAGCGAATTCACTTCCGAATTCACTTCACATTCAACCTTATTGATGGAAACGGCAAATTTTTCTTCTGGCATTTCTCCCAGCAGACCAACGATGGCCGTCCGATGTTGGTTCTTCAACACTGTCAGCTGTTTTTCCTTCTGTTTTAAAGTGTCTTCCACTTTCACTTTCTCACTCAATTTAGTGGTTTGTTTTTGAAGTAAAGTTATCTGTAAAATACAGAGAAAATTTAAATTTAGTAAAAAATAGGAAATAAAAAGAATAAAAATTTTTTTAAAGCTATTTTTTTAATAGTAATTCATAAAAAAAGGCCAATACTTAAGAAAAAAACCAATACTTAAGGCTTTTTGTTTTAAATTATATTCTGACATAACAACCATGTTTTTACATTAAGTAACAATAAAAAAATAATCCTATAATTACCTTTTCACTGATCTGATCTTGTTCCTGTTCATGTGTTTCCATCGCCTTTTCATCATCATTAATTTCCTTCTGACTTTCTTCTGTATTCAATTCCTTCTCTACTCTTTGATAGTCTCTAAAACAAATATTGTGCTCTAACTGTAGCCCCGTAGGGTTCATAATAGCATAACACAAAAGTACAAAAGCAACTTCTGAAGTTTAGAAAAGTGCAGAATTAAAACAGAATAGATTTAAACATCTGTAGGAGTTATTACTAAAACAATAAGGCTCACTCTTCAGCAGCATTCAATTTTTGCTCCAGAACTTCTAATTTAAGTTTTGATTTGTTAGCATCTGTTATATCCTTTCCAATCTTGGCAATTTTCTTATCAGTAGTCTGTATGTCTGCTTCTTTGCTGGATATTTTTTGCTTGTGTCCTGACTGGAATTAAAAAATTAGTTGTAATATTTGATTGTACAATACAAATACACTTTTTAGGTCTTAGATTATCCATCTAGTCTAGGAACTACATAGTATTTAAGTAAGACAATAAACATTTATTTTATAATGGGTATTATTATAATTTAAAGCTTTAGCCACTAACATTACTAGAATTCAATTGTCATAAATGAAACGCTATGAAAAGTTTTGACATCTCAACATTAAGAATTTGAAATATAAATAATGATTTTTCACGTGTGTATTCTGAAATTATGACAAGTTTATTAATGTAACTTACTAAGGCCTCTCTGCTCTCATCAACTATAGATTGCATCTTTTTCTCCTCAGCATCGGCATGTGCTTTGAGCTCCTTAACCTCTGCATTCAAACTTTTGATTTTCTCTGATATTTTATTCATAACTTCTGCTGCATTTTCATTTTCTACACCCTCTATTTCGATTTCTGTTAACAAAACATGTACAATAATCATGTACTGATACTGGTATCAGCTTTTGCTACAAATTTATATTGAACTAATAGCTACTTTCTATAATTTACCTCTCTATAAACCCTAGACAAGTTAGTTGAGAAAACAATAACAACTAACAATCGTGAAAATTTATCAATCAGGTAATCTACTGAAGCGATACTGTCAACAATAGAATATTAATTTAGGTGCTATTAAGAATAACTGATTGCCATACAAATTTCTGTATATTAACACTAGAAGACCAAGCAGAATTTGTTCTGTTACATATAATTTAATCCATCCTTGAGTTTTCCATATCAGGTAGGTTCAACCTTACATTTTTATGTCACTTTATAACTCTAACTATGCATGCGGGCATTTTAATCATTCTAATAGTTTGGCTGTCCCATAGTAACACAACATCAGCACCACCTACCAGGTCCACACTCTAATATACCACAAAAAAAAACTTACTATAATTGGTCCAGCCATTTAGGAGTTCAGTGAAAAATAGGCACACTGTCTTTTTGTGTATATTAAGATAGAGACTCACCAGCAAGTTTAGCAACATCCACTATCATAGAGTTTCTCTTGTCCATTTTCTCTTGATTCTGACTCTCCAATAAAGCCAGTTTATTATATTTCACTTCATTTGACATTTTCTCGTTGGCAATTTTTTCTTCCTCCTTATTGAAATTCATATTTTTCTTATAAGAAGCATTGAGCTCCTCCTTTTTCGATTCAACTGTTGCTTTATAATTGCCTATAATTTAAACAAAATTTGATGCTTTTAATAATCAACATGATCATAATATTGAAAAACAATATTCTAAAAAATGTTTAGGCGCAAAAATTACTTTGCTAATAATTTATTTTGCTTGTTTTGGATGGATACATTGAAAGATACATTACTTATATTTTTTTCAAGCTCCTCCTGTGACCCTTCAAATACACTGGTAATTCTTTTCTTCAAATCTTCCTCTTGTGATTTACATTGCTCTAATCTGTAAATTACAACAATTTAATAAAGTTAATCATATTGGTCAAACAGCAATTAATACAAATATAGTAATTAATTCATTACTTATTTTTTATTTTCTCCCTCTCAGATTCAAATTCTATAAGATTATTTTGTAACTTCTCAATAGCTTCAATTTTTTCAGTGATAGGTGTGAGTTCCTTCGATAGTTCAGCAACTTTAATTTCAACATCAGAAATTCTTGTTTCAGTGTTCACAACTTCTAGTTTCCGTTTGTCCAGCTCTTGTTTTTCATCAGTTAGATGGGTGACTTCATTTTCTAAAAAAATATCATTTGTTTGTTATCAACATGTTGCTATAACCAAATAGTCATCATTTTCAAATGTGGTAAATGAGTCTTGTCTTCCTGCATGTAATGGATTGTTACCAAAGGGTTTTTATAGGAGGTTGCTAAAGTATACTAAAAAGCCATCTATACAATTTCATACACTCACCGAGCACTTTAAGTTGCACTGTATACTCTTTTCTTATTTTCCGAAGGACATCAAAACAATCACTGTATTTGTCTGCATCAAATATCTCATCAAAACGCTCCTTCACCTTTTTGCCTTCATCCAATGGCCAACTAGAGTCTTCTTGGTGGCAAAATATCACGGAGTTTAAAATTGCCTTTGATACCCCTACAAATAAAAATAAGAGACCTCAACCAATTTGTTTCATTTATGATTTTATTTTTATTTTTAGTAGGTATATAACTTGGTTGCCAGCCTTTATAATACATGTATAAATTGGCTTTCTACATATTTTTAAAATGATCAATTACCTAATTCTTCGTGCATGACAGAGTCCAAGTCTGCACACCTAGAGGAAACATCTGTTGTTTTACCATTTTCATCGATAATTGAAAGAAATGAATCCAGGGTCTGAAATTTAGTTTTTTTCTTTTGCAGAGCTGTCACTTTCATTGACCTCGTGACTTCTAATTTCCTCTCTTTAGCATTAAATATCTGTAATAGAGAAAATCATTGAAAAATAAATAAAAGGTTTTTCTTTTAGGAAGCAAACTGGTTTAGCATAAAAATGACATCTTATTAAATGTACAAAAAAATTACATAAATATAACAAGTATTAAGTAATAAAGTATATATAGCTGTATATAGTACCATACACTCTCAAGAAAAATTATGAATACTAATAAGACTAACCTTCAACTTGACCTGACCAAGCACTTCTGTTGACCTGTTGATTTTTGCATCATGTACGAAACACTCATTGCGACTCCCAGGAGGCATTTGACCCGTAATAGCATAGCGCAAACATTCGATAATAGTTGTTTTGCCACAACCATTTTGTCCCAAAATTAGAGTTAATGGTCTTTCAAACGATATACGCTGTTCATCTGTTTCTTCTGGTCCAAAACTACGAATGCCTCGCACAGCTAACGATTGAATTCCAGCCATAGTAATACCGTCTTCATGAAATTCAAACAATAAACATTTTAATTTACACGACAATGTACAACCGACAATAATCAACCATGCCGGCTTGTAAGGAGGGAATCACCCATAGATAATGGAATCACCACAGATAATAGATAACTATCACAGATTATATAATACCAAGGTTATATCATAGATCAGAGTAATATATATTTTTTTTTTATGGTTTATGGCTTGGATGCTAGTCCTTTAAGCCAAAGTAATATATAAGAAAACCATACTCCACAGACTAGGGTGCCTACCAGATGTTGCTATACACAATAGATCATGGTAAGACCACAGTGGTAAGACAGTGCCGGTCCCCCTCCCCCCATACTACCCCTTAAATGCTTAGTACATAGTCTGTGGAAGTGTACATTTGATATCAGCATAGTCTGTTGCAGGTTGAATACTCTTTGTCTGTATTGGCTTAAAGGACTAGCATCCAAGCCATAAACCATAAAAAAAAAATCTTTGTCTGTCTTTAGCATTTTCTGGTATTTTCTTTTTCTAGCTAGTTAGTCTGTGGTGTGGCGTTTATCGGATTGAGTCGTTTTCGCGTCTTTGTATTTAATTTTATTTGTTTCTCATTCATGAGTTATTTTATGATAATACTTGGTAATATTGATTTTCGTCTTAAGCAGAGAAGTATTTATTTTCTTTAATACATTACGAAGATTGAGTTCATCTGGAATCGATTCATATGTATAGCGCTACATGTAAGTATTTATTTCATTGTTTTTTTTTACGTATTTCTGTATTTGTAAACATAACATTGTATTTGTAAGTAAGACGTTACCTTTTAGTAAGTTATTTATTTGTATATTAAATATTCACTGCACTTTAGGAATCCAACAGTCCATCAAAAATAAATAATGTGGACTATGAGGAACATTCAAGCACATTTCTATTATTTATTTTTTAATGAATAAGTAAAAACCCCTTGAGTTAGTTAAGTTTATGTTTCAATGAAATTTCGTTTAACTTATTAATTACCATATAACTTTTCAAAAGTATTTACTTTGCAATATCTGTGTCAATCATCATGACCCACTCTATTCAGGACAAAACATAGATTCAAGATTCTAGATTTTCATGTCAGTATTGTAAAAACAAAAATGACTTATAAATATAATATAATAAAACAAATATAATTATATACTTTGGTAATTTTTGTTTTCCCAGCTAAGAATAATGATAATATTTTATTTTGATTGTTTCAGTACATGCAGATTATTATTATCTGACTCATAATGTTCTTGAGTCATAGGTATATTGGTTAATATTTGAAATTGTTGTACAAGTCATGGATCTATACATACTTTAGGACTGTGGATAACCATCTTCCGGTTCTTAGCCAGGAGGTACAATACCTAAAATAAAGAAAGGCAGTTTTTGGATCTAATTATTACAAACTTCATAAAACAATAATGCATAAAACTTTCAAACTTATTCTAGTATTTGCTGTTTTTTTTTCGCAGTGTTTGTCAATCAGGAATGGCCTTAAATTTTTTCCAACAATTGTCGTTAGCTACTCTGGTTCACATCATTGACTTATTTGTTGTTGCTCTTCTTTTGTCTTCCCTGGTACACCATCCTATCAGTTTCTTACTATATTTCATGTCAAGATGATATCTGATCATTTTCCTATCCATTTCCACTTGAGTCCGTTTTCAGGACATTCATATAGCATACTCCATTCCATAGCATATTGGCGACATTACGTGGCAAATATATTATCTTTATCATATAAAAGTTGCAAATGATATTATTATTATTTCTATATGTTGTTATTGTTTCTATATGTTATTATTGTTTCTATATTTATTATTATTTTGTTTCTATATTTTATTTTATTATCAATGGATGTTTATAATGATGAGTATTTTTAGCTAGAGGTGTTATAAACCCATAACATTTCATTTTCAATTATGTAGGTCAATTAGCTAGGTACAGTGCACATACAATATTGCTAAGAAAAACCCATATGATCATCCTGTTAAAAAAATTATCGCATGCACAATATAATTACAACTTTAACCACAAAATCAATTTCAAAAATACTATTTTATTGCTGTAAAATATGTAGAAAATTTTCAAAATTATTTTTCTCATTAAATTTTACAGGTAATCCTTCTACCATGGCTTCCACTACTATGATCGAGACAGTCACTATCACACGCCCGTTAAAGGTAGGTACCATTTTCCAGTTTTTATCTGTAAATGCTGCACTTACATACACCTAATGCCCTACAATGGATGAATCTCTAAAAGTAGAAAAACGCGCGCAGTTTTCCGCATCCCTGTAGGTGTGATCCAATTAAACGCGCCATTGATGGCACGTATACGTTCTATTACCGTGGAATACTAACAAGTGCACAAACCCTTGTATTGGATTAGTGAAGCTGCCTCGCATTTAGTTACTGAAGGTTTGCGACGGGATGCAACCGCACGGAAACTTGACGGCGAGTTACCTGTGGCAACCAGGAGAGCTGGCTCGCAGGATGATGGGCGAAAGGCCCGCTCCCGTTCCCCCCACGAGAGACCTCTGGCCGCCTCCTCAACAACCATTAAGCATCAGCACATTACACATCGCTTATCTTCACGAAGACGCGTCGCCCCGAAGGGCCTCATCTACCATACCGCTATCGACTCATCCTTACAACATACCAACCCCAGCGCCTGTGGAACGAGACTACAGGAGACCGCGGGTCTGTACCGTCGGAACAAACACCGATCCGCCCCCGACGATTCTCAATAGACTTCGCCATCTCGTGAAAAAAGACCAACATCTACCTGAAGGATGTCCTCCGCCAATTTACTTGAGTCCTTCGGCAAAGGTATGTCCAGAGAGAGAAGACGAAGGGCCCGCGCGCCGTGCTCTTAACGGGATTAAACGAGCTATATCCTCTGCTAGACATCGGATCGCGCCAGGCGCTGAATCTGTGGACAGTCCTAAGATAGTATACGATATATCGAAGCCCGGTGACCGAATGGTGACAACCTTTGGGGTTAAGGAAACTCGCAGATGGTGGAAACTTCCTTCTAAAACCGAATGCTCGCGACGGATGCGTAACCTGGGCGGCAGGTGTTACGAGCCTCAACCTCGTCGACCGCCTCGTCGGCAGCCGCATCCTCCGCGCTTGCAAATAACTCAGGTGTGACCGTCAAATTCTTGAAGCCTGAAGATCCCAACCTTAATATAAAGTTAGATGCGTATTGCCTTTATAATAGTTGTACATGATTGTAAGTGTTATGTTTGTGCTAAAACGCTATGCTTTGTTCGTGTTTTGTTTGTAGAACGATCGAAGTTTAAGTAGCGTTTTGGCTAATAAACGTGTCTCCGTAATCTGTGTTTTGTTGGTGAGCGGGAGGGCGGCAGATGCTAGTTGGTGCAGGGCGGGGCGGGCGGCAGTCTCGC
>LGAG01000331.1:61228-71780 GCA_001278395.1 Lerema accius | reverse complement strand
AATTTTTGTTTAAAGCTCTTTGTAACAGTTCAGGAACGATACGAAAAAAATCGAACGTTTATATTCCTTTTTTTCATTCCATTATTCTATTCGGTTTGAAGTTTAGTGGTTATGACTATCTTTTATCTATCGGAAAGTTATTAAGAATGACGCACAAAAATTATAGTGTTTATTTTTTTTCAAGCATTTGAAACAGTTTAAATACTTTCATCCTTAATTTGGTATTTGTATTTATTCATGGTCATTTCGAGAATACGGTGTATCTTTCGTTGATTAGGTATTTAATTTTTTTTTTAAATTTACGTTAGTTTAAGGTTTCGTAGAATTTAATTTCACATTTTTGGGAAATCTCTTATTACCAAATTTATCTTTATTTGTTTTAGCACAAATCGCTTTTAAGTATCGAATCATGTGGGCAACTATGTAATCTCATTTTTTCATTATTGAAATTAATAGAATCTCATTTTTGTTAAAAAAAACATTATATTTAGTTTAAGTTTAATTTAGTTTTTAATTTTGTAATTAATTTATTATTGTTATATTTAAGTAATTTATGGTTTAGTTTAGTCGTTGCTCGTAAGTTATGAAGCAGATGAGCAATTAGTACTGAGTAGAAAGTTAATATGGTGGCAAGTAGAAGTAGCTTTGAGTCAATTTGTTGTCTTTATTTAATGTTTGTTCGAATCGGTCGTTTTTGTTTCGCTGCCGTCTCGGTGGCTCGGGTCGGAACTGTCTAGAATACAATTAAATTAATTCAATTCAACATCAAATTCTCTTAGATTTTGGACATTTTCGGGAATGTTAATATGTATGATTGACATATAGAGACAGTTGTTGACGTTTTTAGTATTTTTTTTTGTGTTGTATCCATCCATATTCATAAATGATATCCGTAGTCATTTTAGTTAGTCACTTTTTTTTAATCTTCGGTATCTGTCAAGTTTCGGTTCCGCACCCGCGTACCTCGAATGCAATCCGTTCCAAAGAGCGTTTCGTTATAATTTATTAGCGTTAAGTAACTAGTGGTCGAGGACTGGAGGACGAGCGCGGCGGGCGCCCGCGGGCCGCCAGCGGGACAGAGCCGGGCAGGCTGTCCCGCTCGCACACTCCGCTCAGAGACGGACTCGTAGCATAAGCTAATGTTATGTGCCTAGTGCTAAGTGAACAGTGAACGTGCAGTGCGCGATCGTACACGCCCCCCCGGTTATTACTACTGAGATCTTCGAGGAATTCATTTAACGAAGTTACCTCGACGGACGCTCGCGACGTGCGATTGCGAATCTATTTTTATTAACCCTTTTGATCGTCGTTGTTATACATCGTAGGAGGCCGCTCGAAGTAGCTCGGTTCTCGCCGATTCGATGTAGACGAGCGGCTCCGAGGAATTGAGAATTGTTTCATGACGAGCGCATATTTTCTTAGCATATATTTGTAACGTATTTAAACTACTGAATCTATGTTTAATGTATCTGTAACACGTTTAAATATAGCGTTGACACGGTAACTGCTCGCCTCGGGATCGACGTCGGTGTATCGCGTACGGGACGAGCAGCTAACGGGTTCTAATTACAATTATTACGATTAAGGCATTTAATATATCGTGAGGATGGTGTGGAGTGATTCGATGTTTTCAATAAAGTAATCTAATTAAGTTACGATTTTGATAAGACGAGACCATTCTGAATATCAAATTGTCTTGGTTATGGCTTTAATTTATTATTTTATACACCTGTACGTAAGATCTCATTAATCCTTCGTGTGGATCTTTGATTTCGAAATATTTTCTCCGTATTTATTGTAAGAAGCGTGTAACATGAAGGGTTATTGAAAATTATCGACATTTGATTTTTGTGATAAATTGATAATTATGTAATGACCTCGTAATAAACTAAGTTATTGAGCCGTTGAGCAGTACGTTACGGCAGCTTTAATTGTAAGGGATTTCTTGTCAGTCAATCAATATTAATTATTATTTTTGTGTATTTTTACTATTGCTAAATTGTGAGAAGAGTAAGTCTTATTTATTTTTTTATTGCTGCTACAAGGCGTAGTCGATATTTATTTTGATGAAATTGTATACAGTATTATTATATTGTAATATTTTGGAAATGTAGTCTCTAAACGTTTATTTGGTGTGTACTCCATGACGCAATCGAATCTTAAAAATGTATTTTTAAAATAGGATAATGTTTAAGAATACTCAAATACAACTGCTATAGTTGTACGAATATGAAACTCATGTATTTAGGTTACATTTAGAAGTTACTAAACTCAATCTTGGTTCAAGTTGTTTTTAAAGACAATAATGTTTTTGGCAGCAAAAGGTACCTATTTTATGTATCAGTGACCTGTGTAGCAGCAATGCATGTTATAACTATGAGCACATACAAAATATCATCACACTGCCAGTTGACTAAAGAACTGTTACTTTTCAAATGTATTTTTATTATACCGATGTTAATTGTATTATCTGTAAGTGTACATCTAATAGAATTGTAGCTACTTAATTTTCGCACACCCTTAACACCACTCGAGCGACGGATTTTATTATATTTCGCATACGATTGTATTACAGTATCGGGTTAATGTTTTCGCTTTCGATAAAGTAGATAGTCGAGATATACAATAGTTATAGAGTAGAATTAGGACAGATACATATTTTATTGATTAAATGGATAGTTGTATATTGAAGTGAAGAAGGTGTAAGATGATTTATGAACTTCTATTTCAATGTTACAAGTTGCATGAAGGCTTAGGATTGTTGTATGTTTTAGATATTGACTAATATTTTGCTGTGTACAGAATAACTTCTTTGTATGTCTATTAGCTGTAGGATTTGTTGCTGGTCACTAAATGTTTCAATAATAATAAAGCCCAGTGTTATTTCGGAATTTAAAATCGAGGTAACATCGATTTGGCCTAAACTGGAATAGGATAATTTTCTTTGTACATTATAGATGTTTCATAGTTGCTCGAGTGGGTGTTTATATTTAAATGTCCATTTTATTAGCCAAATTACAAATCATATCAATGAGGTTGAATAAAGTAACTAGTGAATTAAATACGTCGTTTTATTTATGACACTATTATACGTGAAATAGGGCTTTAACGCTAAGTAAATGAAAGATAAAATTAATCATTTCCAACTTTTATTTTAAAGAAAAATAGAAACGGCCATACTCGCGACTAACATAATTTTTAATTACCTTATACATTAACATTTGGAACGCTTGGCTTGAGTCGTTCTTACACCACTATATTATCACAATTATTTAAGAGATGTTAAACCTCCACTCCGCTGAGCGCTTTTATACTTTTGACGAGGCGAGCGTTCGCGTCCTTGTAGTCCACTGGTTGCACGTTCATCACTGTCGTCTTCAATCTAGTCTCATCCTGAAAATATTAACAAGAGACATGAATTGGCTAGCCTGGAGCTAAAGTGGTCTATGTTACAAAATAAATTTATCAAATGAAACGCGTTTAAAGTCACTATATTTAAACAACCAATAAAATTTTAAAGTGGTAATTTAATGATAACCTTACTTTGGTGACCGGATGACACCTGAGACTACTTTTGCTTGGATTAATTTGTTGTTTTTTTATTTTTCAAATATTGTTTTTAAGTTCAAAAATGCTCATAGCCAAAAATGTTACATAGGCCACTTTAGTTCCAGGCTAGCTAATTGATTATAGTTTTCTATCTCATGTTATAAAGTGGTTGGAGAGCGCTTCAAGTATGTAAAGCTATTTAAAAAAAAATTGATTCTCCTCCCTCGCATGTAACACGCCATACATTTTTCTTTGCCCTGTCTCCCCTAACAAAACGTTATGTAACAACCAAATGACCATTTTTACCTAAAAAGTTCCAGTTTCCTACATGTTACGTAATGCGATATTCGATCCCCGTCGCTACTATGCAACGCATCATAACATTTTACAAAACCCCCTTCTCCCGAAATTGCGTTTCGTAATACTTGAAAGACCCCTTGCCTTGATAGACAATAGATGTTGGAAATGTCTGAATGAATATAGTAGTACAATAGGAGGATGTTTTTCAAGTGTATCTATTTCTTTGTATGTCTATTTCTTTGCTCTACAGCTTAAAATGGCTTCACAGTTTTTAAAATATCAGGTGCTGTCATTGAATTCGCCTTCACTGCGGTAGTGACATAAGACTATATATTTATTTTGTTACTGCACCCTTAACCCAAATTCAAAAAATTCTAGAAGTCACTTTTTTTTCTTTTACCAGTTACCAATTTATATAAATAACGTGAACTTACGCTATACGACTCCATTTTGGTGCGAAACTTGAACACGAAGCTCTTGAACTTAACATCTTCGAATATCTGCGAGTACGTGGTCTTGTCGTATTCGAACAGACGGCCGACTTCATCAGCTTTGCGGTCTAGCATGGCCTCCGCTGCCTCGTTGAATGCCGTCACTCGCTGGTCGCCCGTCGGGTCCGATACATTGGCCTACAAGAATCATTCAATATTACACAAATGTGACGATAATTCCACTCCTATGAATTAAGTGGCCGCCATGCTGGTTTGATACCAATGGTGATCGACAAATGGACTATATACTACAATATTAAAGTAGACTCCAAAAGCATTAAAATTTGAAAACAAAAGGGTTTTTAAGTTCATGTACAGCTGTTATTTCAGTGTTTTTTGTTCCATTTTTGTAATGTAAGAAGAGATTTGCAAAAAGTGTAAATTCGCAATAAATGACAAGGTTACCTTTCAGACAGTACACCTTTATCTTTTCTTGAAACAGTATAGGTACTAATACAACACTAACTTACCGCTAAGAGCAGCCGGTACTTAAAGTTGGAGTAATCCCTGTTACACTTCTCACAGCGGAACAATCCATTCTCCTGATCCACCAGTTTCTTGTTACATTGCTCGGAGGGACAAGCTTTGTATATGGCGTTGTCGGCGTACGTGAAGGTTAATACTCCCAGTAATAAGTAGTAGTCTCCCTTGTCACCGGAGCCGAGCTGACGAGCTTCAGCGTCAGAGAATGTCAGCCATTCCCCGCTACCACCCTGGAAGCCGCCCAATCTGAAAGGATTGAATAATAAACGTTATTTATCAACTTGTTTCATACAGGCAAACTGTTTCTATATGCGTTGCTCCGCCACTCTATATTTATGGTTGATTTCAAGGTTTTCAGCCTACCTCTACTGTATCAATGGATATGATGGAAGAAAAATATAGAAAGGAAATCTGGACAGCTGCAAATTCCCCACAAAGTTATCAAAGGTGTGTGAAATCTGTCAATCTGTACTAAGCCAGCATGGTGGACTATGGGCTGTATCGCTCACATTTTGAAAGGAGACCTGAGCTCAGTAATAGTACAGGTGTTGTGATGATGGTAGGCATCTTTCAGGTAAATTGTCTGAAATAAATGATTATCATTATTATTATTTACAATCAGTGTTACCTGGCAGAGATGTTCTTCATGTCAATGTCAGCTCCTCCATTGTCGTACCAGCCGCGCAGACGGTGCGCCGCCGGCAGGTCGGGGTTGAGTCGCAGCATACTGCTCGCTAGACACGACAGAGACTTGCTACCGTTGAACTCTGTCAGACGAACACCCTGTGTACATATATAACATTAAATAATTTGTTGGTGAGTTGAGGTAATTAGTTTTAAATTATTCACTCTTAAAAAATATGTCCTACCTTAGCAGCAACAACTGGATGTGAGCTACCATCAAACTTTTCTGCTTCATTCCCCCATAAAGTTAATACAACCTACAAAGAAAAGAATATATTTGTTTAATCATTAATTTTGTATCTAGATGGAAACAATATTTATTTTTCGTTCACTTACAGCTCCACCAGAAGAATCAACAAGAGTGACTTCTCTCTTTTTAAGCAACCTTCCAGTACTCTTTGCTGTTAACTCTTGTAAATCTGCTGCCGAGTTACACACTCCAATTACATCTGAAAGTCATAACAATATTACGAATCAAGTATCATTAAGTAGTAAGATTAAGTAGCAGTTAAAATGCAGGTGTCTTTATATCCAGAGTGAACAGGCATCTTCTAAGATAGTGTGTTTTACCATTTAAACTCATCATCACACAGGAAAATTAGGAGAGACTGAGGTTATGGATTAATTTACAAGTGAGAAACAAAAAGAGATCTTTCGGAGCTGTAAAGACTGCCTAAAAAACTAATACAGTATGTCAGAAGTTTCAAACTCGTTTTATACATTTTTTTTTTTACAAAATAAGACTTATTATTCAAATTTTAACTACATACCTAACAAAGAGTCAGGACTTCTTTCTGCAATATCACAAATATTTACGAAATCGAAGTTAATAGATGGCACGGACGATGCATCCTCAACACACTCTACTACCACAGTGTCTGGGGTGAACGACATCTCATAGTCATTCTTCAAGGATGTGAACTGCTTGTTGGCTGTCTTTAGCTGGCATCGGCTTATGTAGTACACTTTGTCTATCTGTAAAGATGAAAAAATATTATCTTACATGAATATATGTGTAGATGTGTGTGTCTGATGATAAACATGCAAGAGATGTTCAAGAAGTCAGAATTCATAAGGATAATGAAGAAATATGGAAATATGTATTAATAATTAACGACAATAACAACCCAGGCATGTCTACAATGTCTTTGCCTGTAAATATTCTTAAATATAATAAGTAATATATACCTGTATCATATCATAGAACTTATCACATTCATTTTTGAATGCTGTGGCTCTTATTTCCCCACTCTCGTCACACAGATCCATGCTGAAGAGTTTGCCCTCTCCTCTAGCATTGCTCCAAGTGCGAATAGCTGATTTATTCATGACTCTGGCCTTAATCACCCATCTGGAGAGGGTATTATGTTATTATATACATAGAATATTATGACAAATAGGAAATTAATGTCATAAACTACTAATACTACTAATAGTTTCTTAAATCATCTTACTTTTATCAACAGTGGTGATAAATAAACTTCCTATCACCATACATGCCATATACTCTACCATCACTTGCAGTACAAGTCTGTATGAGTCTTAGTTTTTAAATATATAACTCATAAATTTTTTTTATTTTTTTTATCAAATATAAACTCACTCACTCATACTTACTTGTTTTGATATGGACTCAGACTCGTAATTGGATGTGTCATCTGTGACGATAGGAGGCTGTTGTCTAGATTCGGACTAGGTATGGGTCTAGACATTGGTGGTGGTGCTGAGATTGGCAAAACTGGCTTTTTATCCGGTGGGGGCTGAGAAGCAGAGTCCTCTGTCCAAGTCTGTGGGTTACCCAGCTTCATACCAACCTCTGTGCCCTTTGCTAATATAGTTAATTCTAGAAGTATCATCACTCGCCTGTTAAGAAAGAATTATTGTTGTCATTTCTTTTATTCTGCCCTTTTCATCACTAACAACACAAAATGACCTTTTATTAAAAAAATTTAATTAGTGCATAGATGGGTTAATGTAATGTCATATTATTATAGATCATAGACTTAGGGCTGCCATCAGCTGAATTGCTGATTCCAGACAAAAGTTTTGCAAGCCCTGAACATGACAGAAAATACCTATTTATCCTGAACATTCATTCTGTATGCGCTCTAGAAGTATTCTTTCTGCTTTACAAATGCATACAACTAAGCTATAATATAATTATGTAATAATACTTACTTTTCTCCTTTGCCTACATTTTTCAGAGGAGAAGTGAGAAAGCGGGTAATTTTAATAACTGAGTAATCTGACAGCTCGCCTGTTATAAGTTTGTCATTCAACTGAGTGGCGAGCATGGCAAAACTATGGGAGTGTTTTCCATCTGATATCAGTAATCTGAATCTCTCGTTGGCACCACTGCCCTGAATCTTCTTACTACCCAGCACTTGCATTACAGGATTCTCATAGTTACCACCATTCATAATGATCTATCAAAAATATGTAAAAAATAGATGAAAAAAGTCATTTATTTAGATTTCAAATGATTTTCACATTATCTATATCATATCAATCCGGGGAAATTCTTTAGAAAGCAAAATGTGTCCAAATTCAGTGAAATTTTTTTTGGGAGGGGGGACTAGTACAACGATGCATTTTCCAAAACCGCAACCTTCTAGAATTTTTAGTTTTCGAGATAATATTTTTTTTAAATTGATGATAAACTATTGAAATACATTATTTAAGAGCTACACAGCTGCCAAAAGGTTAATGTATCGATGCAGTAAGCTGTACTGTGTACAGTAGTGTAAGTGTACACAATAAATTAATTTTTTAAATGTGACTATGTCACGGATGTCGCCGGAACCCCGCTCCCGCGGGGTTCCTCCTTCTCGTAAATAAAAACATACCAACCTAACCTAACCCATTATCATTCCATTTCAGCAGGTTTTGATTTTTCTTTATAACGGGGGGCTTTGCCCCCCGCGCCCCCAACGGGGGGCTCTGCCCCCCGTCCTCCCTTTAGTTACCTCCTGTTATTATAATTTGTTTTACAATCTTAAAATAAAAGTGAAATAAAATAATAGACAGTTACATAAGTTTTATCAATTTTTTAAAATTATCTTTATGATTTCTTATGTTTTCCAGCCTCCATAAATTGTCCACTAACCAATCAATAAAATTCGTATCGTATAGAACGCGAGTATAGACGATAAATGACTTAATAACAGTAGCTGACCATTTATGACAACAAATTGACAGCTCAGACGTTAAAGTGACACTAAAAATCAAGATGGCGCTCGTATTTGACACGACAGTGTCATGAAATTGATGGCTCAGTTGTCAAAGTGTCATTGAAAATCAATATGGCAGTCGTATTTTGACGTATGAGTGTCGTAAACTTAGCAAATATGTATGGAAATTCCGAATTTTCAAAAAATCATATCTCGTAAAGTATTAATACTAGAAGGTTAGGACTTTGGTGATAATATTAGTAATAATATGCTCTACATAAAAAAAAAAATTTCAAAAATCTTAAGTGCATTTTGTGTTCTAAAGACGAGTTTACGACACTCATACGTCAAAATACGACCGCCATATTGATTTTAAATGACACTTTGACAACTGAGCCATAAATTTCATGACTCTGTCGTGTCAAATACGACCGCCATCTTGATTTTTAGTGTCACTCCGACGGCTGAGCTGTCAATTTCTTGTCAAAAATGGACAGCTACTGTTATTGAGTCATTCATCGTCTATACTCGCGTTCTATACGATACGAATTTTATTGATTGGTTTATGGTCGACAATTTATTGAGGCTGGAAAACATAAGAAATCATTTAATAATTTTGAAGAATTGATAAAACTTATGTAACTGTCTTTTATTTTATTTCACTTTTATTTTATGATTGTAAAACAAATTATAATAACAGGAGGTAACTAGAGGGGGACGGGGGGCAGAGCCCCCCGTTAGGGGGCACGGGGGGCGAAGCCCCCCGCATAAAAGAAAAATCAAAACCTGCTGAAATGGAATGATAGTGGGTTAGGTTAGGTTAGTATGTTTTTATTTACGAGAAGGAGGAACCCCGTGAGAGCGGGGTTCCGGCGACATCCGTGACATAGTCACATTTAAAAAATTAATTTATTGTGTACACTTACACGAATGTACACATTACAGATTACTGCGTCGATACATTAACCTTTTGGCAGTTGTGTAGCTCTTAAATAATGAATTTGAATAGTTTGACATTGATTAAAAAAAAAATATTATCTCGAAAACGAGAAATTCTAGAAGGTTGCGGTTTTGGGAAATGCATCTTGGTACTTGGTACTCTAAAAAAAAATTTCACTGAATTTGGGCACATTTTGCTTTCTAAAGAATTTCCGGTACACTACTAAAGTTAAGAAATTTGATGTGTATTACAATATTAATTTTAATTTTGTGTACCCTGCGTGTCCAATAAATTAATAAGATAATTATACAATTCTATTAAGTTAGTTTGTCAAATCGGTATTAGACACAATATTTGCTACAGACTCCAATAAAACTAAGTTGCTCATTCCTCGAAATTCGCCGTTTTCAATAATTACTCGCGTACTCCCGCACTGACTCCTCCTTCCCCGAAAATCGGGTAAATACCTGCACATTGGCAGCCCTGATAAACATGCAATAGCTACCTATCTCTCTCTTTTATGTGTAAATTGGTACATAAGCTCATCTCTTTTACTCTAACTCTGAACGAATTGAACGACACGAGCCATAACGCATCACGAAAATTGACTCTTAAAGACAAACGTATAGAGATGTAATTGAATTGAAACACATGCGAGCTAGAGAGTTGTAAAGAGTTACTGAGTTAGTTAGAACACAAGAGATATGAAAATATAATCACTCACTTCGTCGGATATGTCTTTTGAGTGAATCACGGGTACACTCTTAAAACGAACCGCACGCGTAGGGGGTTAAGGGGTATTGGGGGGGATAGGGGGGATGCTGGTAAGCACCCCACAATAAATTTTGGCTGCTCCCGCAGCGTAGTTTTTTTTTATCGAATTTTGAATTTTTAACTTTAGTACTAACATCGACAAAATACACGAAACTAACTTC
>LGAG01000331.1:50227-61084 GCA_001278395.1 Lerema accius | reverse complement strand
CCAAATTCGTGCGACTCGTTTTAAGAGCCGACCCGACTCACTCCTGAGTTACACATGTCTAGTTAACATGTTACAACAAGTCTTAACGGGCCGGCTGGCATACTACGACTTATTGATTTTATATTCTTATTTATTAAGTAGCTATCACTAGATAGCTGGATTTGTGATAAATGGATCGTTTATTTGATTGTTATAATTCGAAAAATAAATACAACACTACTTATATCCAAAATAAAAGATAATTTCAATAAATGTAAACTTACCTCCAAAGAACCCTCCGACAATAGATATGGCATAGTGGTTTTTAGTTCCGATAAACACTGTGTATCAGTATAACAATCAACTAGTTCAGTTTGAATTTTTTCACTCCGTTTATTGAATTGAAGTCTCAAAAAAACAAAATATAACGCAAAACGAAAAGAAATGTCAAAAATTCCGCTTTTGCCGCGAAGGGAACTGCTTCAGTGCTTTGAACAATTGACAGTTATGAACTTATGACAGAATAACTGAACTGACAGATTTGTTTTTTAAAAGTAGCTTGGTAGCTTGGATGCGAGTTCTTTAAGCCAAAATAACTGACAGCTAATTTGACCTTTGCACAGAGTAGTCAATGTCTATAGACTATAAAGTAAGAGTTTCGTTGTTCAGCCTGTCAATAAGATCCACAGAGTACTTTTGTGTATACTGAAACCATAGAGTAATAATATACAATAGTATAGTAGAATATGAATTACTCTAAGACTGAAACTAAGATATTACTTTGATCTATGCTAAGTTCTCACACTATACTATAATTTGTGCCTCATAGTTTCAGTCAGCCAACAATGTGTTTATAACGCTGGTTTAATTAGCCTAAAATAAAAATTATTTATAATTGAATTAAAGGACCAGGCAGACGTTGTTCACTAAAATATTTTATTTCTCATTGTGTGGATAACCCACAAAACACTATTACTCCTAGCGGAGAAGAATGTCAACTTCTTGTTAACCGCTTAGTCCAAAGACTACTATGAATATACTGAAAGCTTAGTCACACCACAGCGCCATACGAGGAACTGCCGATCACCAATTTTTATTCAATATACTTAATATTTAGTTTCTTGAAGTACCTATTTCAGGAAAGGCGTCACCGTCACCGATTGTGGTACCTACTAAACCATACCTTGTTACCTTCTCCTTCAAAGAGCTGTCATAGCATAATAAACGCTAAGCTAAGAGCTGAGCATTTGTTCAAGGTACCTATACGAAAATTGTATATCGGGAGTAGGTACTTACATGATGTGGAAATTCATATAAAAATACATTTTTAACTATACCGATATAATTTTATTTTGTACTTTTAAAATTAACATCACAGTATCTACATACCTTAAAACAGAAACAGAAACAACACATAAATTAATACAAAAAAAAAAATGTGTTTATAGGCTTCTTCTGTTTGCATAATATCATTGTCTAGAAATAAAAGTATCTATCAACAAAATAGTTACCTTTAACAGTAACTGTCACTGTATTAGCATTACAGCTACGAAGATCTACACAATTAGTACACACATCTTTTTCCTTGGAAGTCAAAGATTGGACATTTGCTTCTCCTAGTCCTAGGCCTAGGATAAGCACTAAATAATGAAATAAGCTAACTTTTTTACTGCACCAACCAACAATGATTTTGATACAATGTATATTAGTATTAACCCACTCACTTAATTTATTGATTTTAATATTTATGCCACATCTTTACAAGGAGAATCGGGACAATTGTCCCCCAGTCTGCTCTGATGGGAAAACTATAAATATCTAATGGTAGGTCTAGGTACTAAAACAGCAATATTTTATATTATATACCTACTACATACCTACTATAATTATAAATACTTAAAAATACTTAATGAACATGATGTATTTGCGTTTAAATTTTATATAGGTAATATTTGTGCACAATATGCTTGAGATACGCATTACTGTGAGATCAATCATCCAAGTTTGGGAAATCTTCTCGTAGATTTATTTTGAAGGTGAATTTTCTGGGTGGCTGAGATGAGAGCCTGTTTTAACTCGGCGGGAAAGGTGTTCCAAAGTAGGACCTGGTACAGTAACTGATTAATAGAAAAAATAGACTAATATTTATTATCAAAGCGTTTTGTATTGTTATTAATTTCCTAATATTGTGCGTTTTTTGTTATATTACGTTAGCACCAAAATTTTTTTAAGGACTGCTGTTCTTTGACTTCATGATTTTAATAGGTAGGTATACATGTGTATAATAATTTTAAGTAATGCACGTAGGAAGTAAATCTAAATGCAATTAGTGTTTAATTGAAGTTTATCTATGAAAAATCCCGGGAGTATAAGTACCTAAATCTAATCGAAGTACCTACCTACCTAGTTATATGGTACCTAGGTAATTTAAAATCAATAACCTATTAATGGTAGGATAATAAATGCTTTAATCGCAGTTTAGAGAAAGTAAAAGGTCGTCCGCATAATTTCTTTGCATGTAAAAGAGTATAAAAAATTCTATAGACCTACAATAATTTAGTCTGTCAAATAATGAAAATCTTTTGCATAAACCTGGCCTTTTCCCAAAAATATAATTAATTGTAATCCAGCTATTAAACGAACCGGATTTACACTTCCCGACACGGGTATAACTCCGCATCTATATTATTATTAAGTACATACGCAGTGTTCATGCATTAATCACCCAAAATAACGCTTTCCAATAGAAAACATCCTGGCTGCAAACACTAACGGCCAGGATGTTTAAAAATTCATAATCGATTTTCGCAATCTGAACATACTTCTTTTTCAAACGTTTTTCTTTCTTTTTATGTTGAAACTTGGAACAATAATACCGGAAGCACTACCTAGTGTTAAAAAGTTAACAAATACAAATTCGAAAAACGAATGCAAATCCATTTGCGAAAACTGAGCGTTATTTGAATCTTGAGATAGATTAGCTAGGCTAACTTAATTTTATTTCGTCTAAAAGCCGTCGATACTGCCCACTCGTCTCCTATCAGTCTGAGGAACGAGGAGTCCCTCGGGATCTCGTTGTGCGCCAATCATCGCAGCGAAGCCAGCCGTTCGTCCGAGCGCCGTAGTAGCGTGCCCACGACTCCGCAAAGACTCTATTATTGACTGGAAATAATGGTATAAAAACAGGCCTGCATTAATACCTAATCTCATTTCAACCAAAGAATGATAATTACACACAATCATTTGTGCGAAAAAAGTAATACCTGATCAAAATCCGCTTCATGCTCAACTTCCATAGGCATCAGTTGGTGATGAAGTCGAGGCCGTTGCATCACCTCAGGCAGTTGCGACCCCTCGAGCATTGTGTGAATTACAGCCTGAATTAAAAAATATAAATTAGTGTCAAATAGAATTTACGTGTACAAAATATTCCACTCTGAAAGGGACGAGCAAACCGAAAATTGTGTGGGTGACACAAAAAATCACAATATTTATTTGCTGGGAACCTGGCTTGGTAACAAAAGTTATTTTTCGTTTGGTGGACATAATGATGTTAATGACAATGCTTTACAGGCTCATACCAAGGCAACTTGTGTGGTGATCTTGGTGCCGCCAGCGGCTCCTAGCACCATAGCAACAGTACCATCCGTGGTCAGCACAATACTCGGCGTCATTGAGCTCAGCGGCTGCAGGTTTGGGGCGACCATGTTAGCCGGCGACGGCGGCATGCCATACGCGGAACTACGGTTTTGTATAGCAAAGTCGTCCATCTCATTATTCAGCACTATACCCAAACTCCTCGAACGTCGCTGAGAGCCCCAACTGTAAACAGATGGTGAACAGAACGTTAGGATTTATTGTCATTACAAGTAATGTTTTGTGTTCCAAACAATGCGATGCGTTTACAATCCCACGCAGTGCAATGTTTACACGGCTAGTTGTAAAGGTCAGTATGGAGTTATGCATTGGTAAATTGGTAATAGATCTTGTTATGTTAAGAAATAACACGAGCCCGATACTCGTATTAGCCATTTTGTAATATACGCAGGAAAAACTAACTGATCTGGGAGTGGTGGAAAATAGAATTACGGACATTGGAATAATCGCAGATATATACCTACATATAGATTTGTTTCATACGTTTAAAGTTTAAGATGACAATGTTTATGATACTAACATGTAATTGATTGTGCTTGTGACGGATACAGCACTTCCATCAGGCGACACTACTATTATTTGAGCCGTGCCGTGGTCGTCAGCGCCTTCAAAGAAAGCGCCGTAGTGTTGCCAGTCGTTGAAGGTGCGGTTGTCGTCGACCAAGTCCCGGAAAGAAGTTGCCCAAGAAGGGGAGGACAAATTGCGCTCCAACTAAAATGTTAAGGATTTTTTAAACTCTCCATTGTTATGGAAGTTCTCCAAATTCAATTGAGAGATAGATAAATTGCGTTGCTAACTTGCTATGTGCAAGTTGAACTAAATTTTGCATTAATTTTAATGTAAATTCGCTTACTTAATACATAACTACCTACCTGACTCTTTTATACTATTGTAAAGGTTAATTATAGCAAAACAAATACGTACTTCTCGTATATCGAACGGTATATCTTTGCTCGGGTTAGATCTCGAAGGGTCGCCAAGGCCTGTGCGTTTGGCGTACGCGTACTTGAACGTTTCTACGACGCGATGCCAGTAGAGGTCGCCGCGTACGGGTGCGACGGTGTCGAAGCCCACCCAGCCGCGCAGCATGTTCAGAATGAAGGCCAGCACCGAGCCCGAGCCCGGCAGCGGCACCGAGTACAGCGTGTGCTCCTCCGTTATAGGAACCGCGATTGGCTCTTGCCATACTGCCCTGGATACGGGCAAAGTATAAAGTTTAGAAAGTAGCAGAATAGACCTGGTAAATTACATAATTTAAGGTGACAATTTGCGCGACTATCTTCCAATGAGACAATCAATTCGTCAAGCACCTTTAGTACTATTATTGAAGAGTATGAGAGTAAGTACACCAACGAGAACATTGCAAGGTATATTTGCAAGGTATATATTATTTGTGACGAAACTCAACTAAGTTAACAAATAAGTGATTGAAAATGACAGTGTTTAAATATCGTATAAATAGATTTACTTGTAATTCCTGAGGTCGTCCTCTGTGATGATCCCGCCGAAGCCCTGTATGTCTCGCACGAGCGCCGCGGTGAGGGAGCCGTTGTGCATCGCCTCCGGGCCATCCTGTGCGATGACGTCCAGCGTCTTCGCCAGCGCCGGGTTCGGAATGTGGTCGCCCTCTTTCCACACTTCCCCCGTCGCTGGATTCACGTATATTTCGCTGGAATGTTAAATTCACCTGATCTAGACTGAAATAAACTGACAGGTTTTTTATGCAAGAAACGTTATCGATAATTCTTACAAAGTTCTTTCATCGTTTAGGTATCTTATATTTCAGGTTATGTCAGGTTTGGTACGCAATATAAGTATTACAAAACACATAATAATATTTCGTATAATGCTATAAGTTTATCACGATGACACAATCATATAATAAAATCAAATGTGATAGAATAATGTACAATTTAAGTTATCTTGTAGCAGTTATCACTATTTTGCTAGAGTTATACCTAATAGACTGCAATGACTAGTTATTAGTAGTCATACGCACCTCATAGATGGCTCGTTCTTGATGCGGTCGCTGTAAGTTTGGAGCACGCGGCCCATATATTCTGTAACGCGATGGCCACGGCGCGCGAGGTCCGCTGCGGGTCGGACTAATTCCTGCCAGGGCAAGCGTCCATACGCCTGGTACAGTTCGCCGTAGCCTCGCAACTCGCCAGGCACTGCGATCGCTAGCCCTCCAACGGTAGACGAAGCGTTGTTGAACATATTCATATGGGCGGCCGCTGGCGCTCTCTCGCGAGCGTTCAGAGCTCGCACTCGTCCCGTCGAGGCGTCGTACACCGTGGCTAGGAAGCCGCCGCCAAGGCCCATGCATTGCGCACATCCCAATCCCTCGCAGAACAACGTAGCTATTGCCGCGTCTACTGCCGAGCCGTTCTTTTCTAGGATCTCCCTGTAAGATAAGGCAAAGGTTAGAGCTGCCATCTGTCTGGGTTTTTTCCGGATTTGTCTTTGTTTGTGGGCGTCCGGGAAGCTTCCGTAAGTAAAGACTACGTAATCAGACCATAAAGACAGATCATTGTAACTGGATAGTAGTCGCTAAGCCACAGAAGGCGACAAAATATAAACATCCGACATTGGATTGACACTTACCTTCTCATTAATTCGCATTAGAACAATGCGGTAGACTACCTACATACACTTTTTTCCTCTGTTACCTATGAGATACCACGTTGCATTGTTTGGAATCATATCGTATTATGACTGACGATATATTGTAATATTTGGCGATAAGTGTGAAGTGGAACTGATAACAATTGTTATAAGTAAGTATACAATTCTTCATCTAAGTAGTCATAGTAAAACTGTAACGAATCGTATACAATTCTCAAGATTATAAAATATTGTAAATGCTGAAAACAATAATATCGTTCCTCTATTTATTATCCTCTAGTTATCTCGAGCCTGACTGTATGCTACTATATTGTTTCTACTTTGTAGACGGCGTCAGCTGTTCACGACATTAATTTGTTGACAAAACTATTAAAAATTACAATGGGTTAATTCTGTGCTACTTGCAATTTCCTAAAGCAAAGGTGGAAATGCATTTAATGGTGCACCATTTATCGTTTAGTCTATTTAAAATTAAATTAAAGTCCACTTAGTCATGAATGACAACATCATTATGTTGCATAAAATGTGGTCCCATTATTTTACATCTATGTAAAGAAAAGCAAGAAACGATGTCAGTGTCAAGCGTAGGTATTAGTCGTGCTTTTATCAGAAAATTTTAAAAACGGCTAGAATAAGCTAGTGTACCAGAGCCCCTATACTTATATGTGCTTGGTCTGCTGACAGACAGATTTTCAAAACTTACAAGCATTTTTAAATGAGTCGGTAGGACCGGATCAATAAATGGTTTCATGGATTTTTTTTGGCCTCAAGCAATTATTGGCCTATTAGTAAGCACGGCTCTCCTCAAAATTGAGTAGGCCTAGCACGTATTCTGCTACGCTATAGAGGTTAGTGGCCAAAATGGACTTCGTGACAAATCTGGAGTAGGATAGAGGTCCTATAGAGAGGGGACCGTTGGTTGGTAGGTAGGTACCTTCCAATGGTTGAGCACTCGTAACCATTAGAGGCGACGACGGCGCGCGCGAAGCGGCGTGGCGGGTCCTGGCCGGCCCACGGCTGCAGCACCAGCACAGCCACCAGCGCGGCCAGCACGAGCGCCGCCAACACGGCGCTTCCCACCAATACGCTGCGCTTTCGGAATAATCTACAACATACATTTGACTCGTAACTCTTAGTACTAAGTGTTTACTTAAGGACACTTACGCTGGCCATAGACGGACAGGACAGCTTTAAGCCGACCCTGCCGGCAATTTGAAGCAGTGTGAAGAGTTAGAAGTAGTCGGTGTGAGCGTTTGTGTGAACCGACTGCTTCAAGTCGCACGTGTATGGCGGTCAGACAGCGAGCAACTTGAAGCTGCCTGCGCCGACTGCATCAAAAAGTCAGTCTATGGCCAGCTTCATTTTTGTTTCTTATGAAGCTGATGATAATATAGTATAATATAAGGTGAGTTGGGGTAACAGGGAAAGTTATATATCATCAAATATCTCGGACACAATAGAATAGCCCTCTTTCGAGAAAATTCGTAAAAAATAAAAACAAACTGATACAAATAATCTATCCAAAAAATTTACTAGGTTACTATTAAACTAGGTTAATGGTTGCACCCTCATCGTTCTGCGCGAATGCTGATAGAGAAAGGAAACGCGAGCCTTGACTATAGTTACGTAACTGATGTTGCGATTTGCGATACTGCATGCATTCTGTTAGAACACTGTTGAGTACTTTAAACGTTCCGGTAACCATTGTACCACGTGCATATGATGTCCTGTCGTGTAATTTGTGTCAAGCCAAGATGCAACCTTAATTTATATTATCATCCACGAATATATATCATAATTTAGTTTTTTTTAATAGGTCCATCTGTTTAGGCACATATACACGTTAATAAAATATACATAACATTACTCAAACATGTACTCAAAATATGTAATTACTAGTTTCCGCCCGCGGCTTCGCCCGCGTGTAATTCGGTTATATCGCGCGACTTTTTCGTGATACAAAGTAACCTATATCCTTTCTCAAGTTCAGTTCTATCTGCATACCAAATTTCATAAAATCGGTTCAGTGGTTTAAGCGTGAAAGCGTAGCAGACAGACAGATAGACAGAGTTGCATTCGCATTTATAATATTAGTAGGGATTACATAATTGTGGTACACTAATTATTACAGTCTACTGCAACCATGACTATAAAAGAAATTAAATTGGTAAATCTTGTTTATTAGTAAACCGCTGCAGGGCGAGAGATTAGAACACCGTAACGTTTATTAGTGGAATAAGACGTGTATATTTTACTGCAATATTTTTGCACTGGTTTCTATGATTATACAAAAAGAAGTAGACAAAATAACCCAACTAGATCGGGTTTTCTTTAGAGTATGAATGAGACAGAAAATAGTTATCATAAGGCCGATACGTTCATGTCCAGATTGTAGGTATGCAATGTATAGTCCGGTTTTTTTTAACTTGTCTTAGGAAAATACCAATATTAAAATAAAAATATTTATTTCCAAAGGAGATCGTGGGAATTATTGAAAAGACTTAAACAATACTGGAAAATTATTTCCGTTACAAGGTTTTCGTAAAACTGCGTGCTTAATCGGACGAGTTAAAAAAATGGATTGTAGTGTAGCGCGTTAAACTTTCGGTTATTTATTAAGAACTTATGTATTATACTTATAAGTATATAGATATTATTTATAGTATAAAATATTATGGTATAATATAGAAAATATCATCGGTGCATTTGATTTCGTATTGTAGGTAATAATTTTTATTGTTTTAGTAATAGTTTTGCCATGGGCATTGTTATTGTGTAGTTCAGGGCGATGGCTATTTCTATCAGTTTAAAGGTGCAATAAAGGGTAGTCACAACCCACATACGTAGGTAAATACAGCTACAAACCTTGAGTTGGACTTGTGTTATTTGTGATGGTTAAAGATAATAAAGCGATGCTCCAAGTCGGTTGAGTTCACTAAACATTGGTTATACTTCGGCGTTTCGATATAACAGGAAAATGAAACCGTGAGGTAATCTGCTATAACAATAAGTTCAATTCATATTTCGCTGTTTGAAATGAATTTCGCTACTTCGGAACTCGATGATTTTGTAACGGGTCACTATGACAGGAAATTTCGATGACATTTCAAATTGCTTTCAATCCTAGAGACAGAGCAAGCGAATGCATAGATGAATTGTTTTATTTTTAAATATTTTTGCAGATTATAGCGATTAACATTGTTTTATATAGATAAATAATAAAATTGCCAAGAAATATTTGAGGAATATTTGAGGAATATTAAGTGGTATTCGAAGTGACCAACTTAATTATTTAAGATGCCTCATAATAACTAAATTATAATTTGATGGATGCTTTGCTTAGTAAATTACTATGTATTCTGAGTTAAACACGTATCTACCTAACATAAATAAATATTATAATCATTACTTATCTATCTTTATGGAACCTTAATACCCATAATAATGATAAGATAATATAGAATTGTATCAGTCTATTTATCCCGAGTAATTGTTATACTTATAACTAATACCTACCCAGAAAATTATGCCTACTTAACAGCTTTTTTTGTATTTCGTATTGTTTAACAGAAATAAGTCGAAGATCCGTTAATTGGGTAAAATGATGGTAGAATGCTCTATGACTGTGGTCGATAAAGTGCGGCTCTGTCATAAATATCCACGGAGGGCGCAATTATATTTTCATTAAAAAACATACAAATCTGACTTACAAACTTTTCAGGGAGATGCAAGTATATTGTTCGCATTAATAAATATTTAATAAACTGTTGTAGGTAGGTACTCGTAAGTACTACATAAGTGTAATATTTTTTTTATAAGTAGTTGTAATGTTCTATACTTGGCTCGTTGGCTAATAAGTTTGCCGCTCTACTCTATGACCACGTATGAATATAAGTTTACCACGACCACGAGTTTTATGAGCAAAGTAGGTACACCACGAGGACGAAAGGTACGCTTCGACTCAAGGATAGATAGATAGATTTCACACCAAGATTAGATAAATGAAAGATTTAAATTATGAAAATCATCAAGCTGCGCGATTACACACTCGTATTGTCTCCATAAGTATTCGTTATCACTTTTCTGCCTGCTTTTATGTAACAATTTCTTCGACCATAAATCTATTTATTGCCAAATATTGTTTATCAAGATTTAACAATCTTTCACTTTCGTGTTATCTACTACAATCGATAATGTTACCAAATTGATTTGATAGCGCTGGATTATAATCTCTAGAAGTTCGTTGTCTTATCTATCAAGCCAATAAGTACTTAACTACTATTAATAAATTTTTAGGATTCCATACAATCTATTGTATGGACCCTATTATTAAGTAGCCTTTCTTTTATTTAATTTTTAGAAAGAGACCATTCCGTAAGAGTACCTAGCATTGTGTTTATAAGTATTTTAAAGATAATGAATCAAAATAAGAAATTATAAATGTTTATACAGCTAATACAAATTAATTGTAAGAGTCCATATCTTCATGTATCTCCTAAAATTGGTAAATTGTCTAACGACGTTTAACTGCGCGTCGTAATTTTAATGTGGCATTGTCTAAATTACGATCAAGGTCTAATTAGGTTGAAAGGT